>WMED01001469.1:0-16087 GCA_019650415.1 Pipa parva
TTTTGCCTTCCTCTGGATCAACATTGCAGGAAAATAGACTGAACTGGATGGACTTGTGTCGTTTTTCAGCCTTATAATCTATGTTACTATGTCACTATGTTACCTGTGCTTAAAAAATTTTAGTGTAAGGGATAATATGTACATCAATATAAATTTAATTCTATACATTTTTGGGATAACAAAATAATATTGTATTTTTAAGTATAAAATGTATTTGCTATATAAATTTAACTTAAATAGTGACACCCAATGGTTCAGTGTGTGTAGTCATTGGCAGACCATATAGCACTAGCCCCATGAATGATCTGATTGTTTGAACAAGACAAGGTGGGGGAAAAAGGAGCAGAAAAAGTGTAAATATGCCACAAAACTTTATGGTTGTCACTACATGTCCACTTGAGAAAGGGCCTGTGTAGCCCAAAATATGTATATATAAAGTTTTGCAGCATATTTCTGCATTTTCTGCTCATTTTCCCCACCTTGTCTTGTTGGAATATAGAATACTGCGGTGTTGGTGGGACACCTGGAAAAAGTGTGAGCTACGAATATCCGATATAGCCAACTTCATTTTGATTCAGATCTGATTGTTTGGCTAATTGTCTGAATAACTGGATTCCCAAATATCGGCTATAGAATGGCTATACTTTAGCACCCATACCTATCTTACAGATTACTGCTACCAAGATATTTCAAAGCGGCAAACTGTAACAATTACAGCAGGGATTCTATCAAGCTTGTTTGAGGGAACTTGTTAATAGACAGGTAGTTCAGGAGGAATCTAAACTAGACAATAATAAATATATATCAGAAAGTAATGTCACATGAAAATAGTTTAAGAGTTCCACAAATAAAGCATGTGCCAAGTCATAGGCTTTCTTTCTTTCTAAACATTATTTCTTCAAATGTCCTTGTGTGATGAGTATTCTGGTCTAGACTGTCCGGGAATGCTACAGTTCATCATATGATTATTTTTGCCCCTGTGTATTTTAAGTAGTGTTGGTTTAGTAAAATACTATGGAAAATGATGGTGTGTTTTTTTCAACCTCCAAATATATACTGTTCTTTCAACCTTGTCCAATTGGAATGCAGAAGTTCCACCTAATAAGCGTTCTCTCCACCCACACAACCTTACTGCATTTCCTCTGTATTCTTCCTCTGTGCCGCACTTGTCTTTTCTGTTCTCCTCCTTTATTAATTGCCTGTGTCCCTTTTTTTAATTCACATTGAGTGAGTTTTATTGGGAATCTATTTCTTCTATTAATGACCCAAATTCAAATGTAGATTAGTACAAAATTCAATAAAAGAGTAAAAGAAACTGTCCCTATTTTGGAGGAATAATCTAAAAGAAGATGACTAAAAATAGAAAGAAAGATCAAAACTGCCAGAAGACATAGGGGGTTATTCAGGAAGCTCCGAAGTGAGGCGCGTAGTGTTCGCCTCACTTCGGAAAAACTGACATGCGCATGCTGATGTCCTGTGCGCGGACACCAGCATGCGCATTAAAGGGATTCCCCTCCCGGCGAGGAGACTCGAGTGCTCTCGCCAGGAGGGGAATCCCTTTAATGCACATGCTGATGTCCGCGTGCAGGACATCAGCATACGGCCATGTCAGTTTTTCCGAAGTGAGGCGAACACTACGCACCTCACTTCAGAGCTTCCTGAATAACCCCCATAGTGTGTATTTGCTTGACAGGTGGAGGATCCTACCTTTCTCATGGTACAGTAGAGTATGGAAGAAGCTCCATTATTCATTTTGAAAAACTGAATATGGCAAAATGAATAAATCTGCTGGTGAACAGCCTCAGCGTGACGAGGACTGTGGTTATATAATTATATAATAATACGTTAATTATTTAGTAGGTAGAGATGAATACATTGGTCTAAATCAGTGTTTCCCAAAGTTTACCTGTTTGTGGCCCGGTTATTTTTGTGCTTTCTCCTTCGTGACCCGGCACGAAGGATAAGCACAAAAATAACCGGGTCACAAGAGCGCCGCTCATGAATATTCATGAGCGGTGCCGTGCGCATGCGCGAAGTCCCTTACCTTCGCGCACAGCACCGCTCATGAATATTCATGAGCGGCGCTCGTGACCCGGGATTTCTTTTCGGTGGCCCGGTACCGGGTCGCGACCCGGCATTTGGGAAACACTGGTCTAAATGAATGTAGAGTTTTTAGACTTTTTTTTGGTACTTGTCTTTAATTAGTTAATTTGATTGCAATTTAGGTAATGTTATCATTTAGTCCTAATCAAGGACACATTATATAGGATGAAATTTAATAAAAACAAAAAAATCAATATTGAGATATCAATAATTTCGACCTAATATCGCGATATCAATTTGTAATTTATAAAAAATAAATTAGTTTAACACAATATCAAAAATTCCATATCGTGATATCGAATTTTTGCAGATATTGCTATATCGAATTTTCAATATCGCAATGTTGAAAATTCAATTGAACTTTTCAATTTGTTTATTTCAATGGAAAATCCATATCAATAATTTCGATGGAAAAATTCGATATTGGATTTTTGATATTGCGATATTGAAATTTTTTTGTGTGAATTTTCAATAGTTTTCAAATTTGTTTGGCCAAAAAGTCAAAACTGGCCTTTTTGACTTTAATAAATGCCATTGAACTCATCTAATCTAATGTCATCGAAGACATTTACCCTTCTGTATTACAAAATGAAAGTGAAAGCACATCACCTTGGTGTAATCCCTACTTTATAAGTGGGGTCTATAGGGTTTCATATTTATTTGTACTGCAGAAAAAAAAACTTTGTAACAATGGAATTGAAAGTTACTGAAAATAACTGATTAGCAGGATATATATTCTTTCTTTTCATGTATTAGTAATCAAGAGTCCAAAAATATTTGCAAGTGTTATTCCTGATCTTCCCTTATATTAGTATAAGGAATTAGAAATAGTAATGGCTTCCCATGTTCCCTATCCCCATCCAGCTAGTTTGTTCTTTGTCCCTGCCTGTATCAAGTACAAAGCTAACCTCAACTGAGAGCATACTTTAATGTCATTCTACCCCAACCTTCTAAAGCTTTATAAGGATATGGCAGCAGGAAGTGAGATTAAATGAGGAACATTTACATTACCTAAATAAGCTTTTACCCTAAGGTGAAATGTTATTTCCCATACAGTGTTTTTTTAATTTCCAAGAGGGCTCTACAGTGTGATGTGAGTTACCCTTCCTGTCAGGGAAAAGTAAGAATGCTTTAACTCAGCAAGTGACTGTAGCTCCTTTAATAGTCATTTTAGGAACAAAAGTGTATCTAGGTTAGTTGTCAGAGCAGGTTTGAGCTCCAGCAAGGATATGACTAGGTTTAGTGCCCCCAGGAAAGTTTCAAATAAGGCATATCTGTCAGGGTGTTCAGTAACAGTGACAGAACTAGGAGTCCCTATTGATCACTATAGAAGTGAACATTGCCCACCATTGGATACCTTGTCATGTCATGAATGTTATAATGTGATTTTGATAATCACTAAATTCCAGCTAATATTTGATAAAGTGATCGTTTGAATTTTCACAAGAACTCCTGTTGGACAGATTTTTATTATAATTTTTGATCCCTGTAAATAAGCAGATGGGATTTCCTTGTGTCAGTTAAGATAGGGCTACACTCATAGAATAAACAAAAATATCACATTCCCCTTACTGCTGAAGGTGTCTAGTAATAGTAAAATTCCTCTAGTGCTTCAGAGGGAGCAGTAACCCTTTTATGCTATTTTTAACTGGTAATGTTTTGCAAATTCTGCGCTGTTTATTTAACCAAACCTAAACTGTTATTCTGTGCTTTGTTTAGTTTACATTGTAATGTATGGAAAATTGTCTGTCCCAGAAAAAGGTACAATTTTCTTCAAACAGTACTGTGCTAAACATATGCAGCAATTCATGCATATCCTGTACTATTAATCCCTGACACCAGTGTATTATAACAATGGAGAGAGTTCCAAGTAACCTTAAGCAAACAACATAGTCAGATAAAATGAAAGCCAATATTTATGCTCTTGTAAACTAGCTTTTTAGTTAACTATGAACTGAAAATGGCTCTAGTTTTCTACAGCTTTCCTTTCTGTACCAACTGTATGTGTTGGGGTGAGGGGGGGAGGTATAATAAAATCTTAAATGCTTGGGTCGTGGCTTCCTGATATTCTCTTCCCCTCCTCCCTTCACCCAGTTAGTGAAAAATGAATAAAGTGGATGTGTACTCCCTTTCCCAAAAAGACACTTATGTAGATTTGTTCTTCCACCTCAGGCCTTCAGAAATGATAAGCAATAAAAGCATTGGCCATTCCAGGATATTCTTGCAAACAACAGATGCTCTTCATTAAGCATATAATCAAACAGTGATTCTCATATTTTGGAGTATGGCACAATCAATATCTCTCCTCTTTACCCGGCTCCAGGGGATCCTCACCCGGGATATGTTTAGCTGTACAGGGTCTCCTACATCCTACTCTCGCAGCTCCCCCTATGTCCCATAGGAGCGGCCAATATCTGGGGTTTCTACAACATGAGCCTTCTACAGTCACATCACACTGGGACAGCTCACTATCCAACTCCCTGCAGCGATTATCTCACTCTGCCCCCCACTTCCTGTGTTCAGGGACCCTAAGTCACTTTCCTGGGGTGTTGCTCCTCCCCCCCCATCTAGAATACTCCTACTGCTATACACCACCCAGTACTTTATACTGCCACCCAGTTACCCTCCTTCTCTCACCATGCTCCCGGCATTATCCTAGTAAGGGCCACATATTTCACGTACCCACTACTTATTCAATATGTTCTTTTCTATTTTTCTTACAAAGAGTTGCAAACATACTGTTGGAGTAATGAGGGATAAATAAGAATGTCAAGCAGTTACTCATTAATAATAAATAAATAATAGAATTACACATTTAGGGCCTTATTGACTAAAGTCTGAATTCACCTGTTGAATTTCCTTCACTACAATTCAAATCGCATCACCAAAATAGTTGTGAATTCAGTTTTCCTTATTTATGAAGCTGCGGACTGATTTGTTGAACAAGCATACTGCTATGGATGCAGTCACGCGCAGTGTGGTGAAATCAATCAGAAATAAGTAGGATGCAAAGTCATGCAAATTGATGTGAATTTCCCCAGTGTAGTACAGTGATGTCATCCTCACCATATCCCACTAACTGTATATAAGTGAATAATACACCTAATCCTATGTTACCTTGTCATTGGTTCAAGTTTAGTTGTTGACAATTGTCTAAAATTTTACAATTGCAGTCTCAATTGTCACTTTTGAAGAAATAGTCATATTATGTCACACTGGAGCCATGCCATCAACCCCCCCCAATTTACCACTCTGATGTGGTGAAGTCACATGAATTGGGAACACTATGTCTTGCTGAAATAACAATTGCGACAGACTCTGCTGCTTGCTGAATATGCAAGTACCTGTGCACATGCATGCAAATTAATGCAAAGACCTCCTTAAATTCATGACTATCGTAATCGCCAAATTAGATGCATAATCACCACATCGCAGAGTTTGCTCAATAAGCAAACATGGGGAAGTGGAGATCAAATGTGAATTCATAGCTATATACAACTATGTGGTCTTTAGTTAATAAGGCCCTTGGTTTTTTGAACCCCCCTTTGGATGGACTATAGAGAGGTATCATGGCTTTACTAATGCAAGTCTTTAGGTCGGGTTCACACTAGTGCAAATACGATGTGTTTTTTTTTTTTAAATTTGACGCAAACCCCTATTATACTTACCTGCTCCAGTTACTCTAGCATGTCCACACGCCAAAACGGCGTGTGTAAACTGCTTCCAATTTAAGGCTATATTTTTTTAGATCATTGGTATAATTAATATCATATATTTACTTCTGGGCTATTCTTTGTCAATATGTCATGCAAACTATTGCTATGTTGCTTTAGAAATTGAATTTGAATTGGTGTTAAAATCTCAAACTTAAAGAGTACAGATCAGAAACTGCGCACCCAGTGTCTCTGCTGTCAGCTACCACCAGTCTGTCCATTGCTGTCTGCCCACTTTCTGCATTTCCCTGTGCAAAATTGAGTTGGGGAAATCCAGTCTGCCTGTCTCCTGTATTCCCCCAGATCTGGGTAAGTGTTGGTTTTGTCTGGTGTAGACAGGAGGGGGCCTAGTTGTGTTTAGTTATGCCAGTGTGCAGTGTGTGGGAGGGTGCTGGATAGCAGAAAAGTTAATTGGAGAAGCGGGGGATTTTAAAAAATATTGCCCTGGATGACTTATGACTTTCAAATAATCCTGTTTACAAACAAAAAAAATGAAGACCAACTGTAAGTTGCCTCAGATCATTGCTATCAGTGCTTTTTTTGCGGTGGTACGAGCCGGTACGGTGTACCGGAAAATCTGATGACTGATCAGGTCATTCAGACAGACAGTGGCTGGCTGTGTTAGTGCTGAGTTAGGAGCAGTACCGGAAAATATTTTTTTACAAAAAAAGCACTGATTACTATCATAACAAAAGTTCATTTAAATGTTTTGCATTCCCAACATTCCCTTTAATTGCTTGAAATGAGTGATTGCTAGTACTGTTCTGTCTTTTTGGGTTTGCTAAATAAGCGTTGCATTTTAGCACGTGTAGATCATCATACATGAGTCTATCTCTTCGCAAAAGAAATGAGAAAATACATTAAAGAAAGCTTTCATAATGAAATCTGGGGAATTTCAGCTTTTTTAGGGACACTATACTCCAACAAGGTTCATAAAACCTTTAAATCAATAAAGTGAACAAGGATACATGTAATCTCTTTGTTCTAATGCAAACTTATATTATTAATGAAATTAGATATTTCTATTATAATTACTCTTACATGACTTAGTTCAGCCCCCTCGATCCTGCAGGGGACCATTTGCAGGCATTTGACTGGACTTTGCATTGTGTCTATTCAGCCATCTGCAGGTGCACTGAACATTCTAATCAGCACAGATGGTCATTAACTGGGAAACAGAAAGTGATTTAGTAATTATTTATTAAACACATTTTATTAAATGTGCACAATAAAAAATGTTGCTATAAACACAGACATTTCAGTGTAAAGTTGTATTTTATACATATTTATTCAACTGCTCACCACATCAGTACATATAGCTATTTTATGCAGTCAAGACAGGCATTTAGACTACCAAAGACAATTCCCTTCTTAATGATGGATAAGACATGTTTTGACTGCAGAAGAGAGGTTAAATAAATCTTGTATAATTGCTTTAAGTATTTGGTTAATCACTAAGCAACATTCTTACCTTACAAGGTGTTGAGAATTGCTTTTAGAACCAATATACTTATGTGTGTACATTAAGTATTTTCCTACACACCATTCCGTGATTGCCGGCTTTCATTAATCAGTAAAAGAAGGTTAAGTACTTAATTCCTCTATTCACACTTCATCTATTTCTGTAACTTTTTTCTTTTTCCAAATAACATGGTGAAGCACAGAGTCCATTAGGAAAAAATATTACTGTTTTGTGCAGAGTCAGCATGAAAGCTCCAATGTATAGAATAGATTAGAACTCTGCTGTAGCATGCAATTCCACCCAAACTCTGCTTATCAAATAACACAAGGCCACAATGCTAAAACACCCAATTATTTTATCATTAAACTTTCAGCTACTGAAATAAGCAGTCTGCATTAGCATCTTTTGGTCCTGTCTCCGTACATTTCAAATGTAAGGAAATAAACCGTTTTAGATTTGTTTTTTATAATATAGATGGTTATACAGAATAATGTGGCAAATACGTGAAATATATTATTATATTTATTATTATATTATTTTGTAAAAGTAGCACTTTGTATGTGTATGTTATTCATACCTCCCATTTCAGAGGCAGTAGCGTGTAGCACCATGTTAGCCATAGATATAAGCAGAGACAAGTAGAGTATAGATCAGTGGTGGCAAACCTTTTTGGCACTCTGTGCCAAAAAAGGTGATGTCACTATCAGTGCCATCCCACGAAGCACCAGTGCTGATGAATGAAGTCATCATGCTTGCATTGGGGAGGAGTGCGCATGCGTCAGGGGAGGAGAACTCCCCTGTGAGCAAGCGCTCCTTCAGTTCAGGCCATGGATCCAGCCTGAAAATTGTCGGATCAGGTCTGCGGCATGTACTGAAGGCAGATTTGGCAACGACTCACATGCCAACAGAGAGGGCTCTGCATGCCCTCTTTGGCACACGTGTTTTAGGTTTGCCATCCCCTGTATAGATGATATCTTTTATTGGCTAACTGAATAGATGGTAAATGCAAGCTTTCCACACTACTTACTGTAGGGCTCTTCTTCAGGCATGGTATAGCTTGCTACCTTGTAACCATAGTTGCCTTGTATATCACTAGAACAAGCATAACATGATATATCACTAGTGCACAAGTAATCAAGTATATCACTAATGCAAAAGTAACCTAGTATATCACTAGTGCAAGAGTAGCCTAGTATATCACTAGTGCAAGATTATCCTAGTAAATCACTAGTGCAAGAGTATACTAGTAAATCACTAGTGCAAGTTACCTAGTAAATCACTAGTGCAAGAGTTACCTGGTATATCACTAGTGCAAGAGTAACCTAATATATCACTAGTGCAAGAGTTACCTGGTATATCACTAGTGCAAGAGTAACCTGGTATATCACTAGTGCAAGAGTTAACTGGTATATCACTAGTGCAAGAGTTAACTGGTATATCACTAGTGCAAGAGTAACCTGGTATATCACTAGTAAATAATAAGTTTGTTAACTGGGAGCCATGGAGCAGACAGGAGTTGGGAGGGAGACTTCAAAGGAGAGAGGGAAATTATTCTAGCAGCCGAATTTAGAATATACTGGAGAGGGGAAAGATGAGAAACCGGTAGGCCAGTTAGAAGGGCATTACATTAGTCCATGCATGATTAGACAAGTATATCACTAATGCAAGAGTAACCTGGTATATCACTAGTAGAAGTGTAACCCAGAATATCTCTAATTCATGTGTAAAATGGTATATCACTAGTGCAAGTGTAACCTTGTATATCACTAGTGCAAAAGTTACCAGGTATATCACTAGTGAAAGTGTAACCTGGTATATCACTAATGCTTGTTTTTAAATTTATTTAGAGAATAATATCCACATACGTTTCGCAGATTCTAATATGTGACCCTTTTTATTGGACCATAGGTGGGAGGTACAAGTGCAATACTTCTGGAGTATAACCACCCTTCTTCATTCTACATACAGTATATGGTGATATGTTGCCTAACATCCAAGAATTTTGCACCACCTCTAAGGAAGTGAACTGATGTGTACCACAATATATTCCTTTAAAACCTTGGTTTGCAAATACTATACCACTGCCGTAAGTAGTCAATAAACCTGATCAAAGATCATAGCAAATGCCATCCCAATAGATCATAGTTTATGCCAAGAACTGTTCTTGGATCAGTATCCCCTCACAGCATAAAATTATAACGAGCACCATGAACTAAGATTCCCAAGAAAGATTTTCAGACCCTCAGATTGAGATTGTATTTTGGAAGCTGTAGTGATATATTTTATTGTGAGACATAATCAAGGGAATGGGAAAGTTAATCTGAGATTAGAGCCAGAATGGGTCGCTGTTATATCAAATGAAATAAAGTAAAATCACTGCTTTGCTTGTATATAAAAATGCTCTAGTTTTTTTAATTGCATTTGATTTGCTCTAGTGCATTTAATTTGTTTTAGTATAAAGTTAAAACCAAGGAAGCAGTTAAAAAGTAAGAAGGCAATTTAAAATGATCCTTTCTGACATTTATAATAATCTCACTTTTGTTCTGAAAGCAATTATCATAGCCTTGTAATTCAGCTGGGGTACTAACTGTACCAGTAAGAAACAGAGTTTATAACATGCATGTATGGTGTAGACTGTCTCTATTAGCACCCAGAAGGCAAGCCAGTGTGATACAAGGATGATGGGGTATCAGCAGATCAGTAGTGGGGTTTTAATCAACAGAATTAATTTGTCCAGTTTGTTGACCTGGTGAAAGGTTTGGCATGGGGCAAGGCTGGTGCCAAGGAAATTTCACAGATAATGGTACCAACAACTAGAAAGTGTGAGAGGTCCTCAAATATTATTTTAATAATTTATGGTAAAAGCTCATGGAAAGAACCTCAAATCTGTAATGCCAAATTTTCAAAAAGGAAATATGTATGAACTGAGGAACTATAGACGTTTAAACTCGACATCTGTTTTGGCAATGGTATTCAAAGTTTTATAAAGAAAATATTTTCAGAAGTTTGTTTTGAGGGGAAATATTATAAGCAGTAGTCAGCATAGCTTTATGAAGGATAGGGTTGTTGAAGTTCATGTGCCTCTACTAAGGTTTTATGATACTTTGATATAGAACCACATAGGAGATCACTTTTGGATAAGCTGGTCTTGACTGGAGGATTGCAAGTACACCCTGGTCCCTTTATTTTGCTTAGTGACCTAGACAAGGCCATTAAAAGCACTGTATCAGTACAGCACTGTAGGGCAATAGAAGTTACTTAGGATGTATAGTCCCTCCAGAGGGATCTGGACAAATTAGCAGCATGGGTGTCTAAGAGGCAGATGAGACTGAGCAGCCTATTCATCAAAGTGCAGATTCATATATCTCTTTACTCTGACAGATGCCAATTCACTACTCCTTATTCACTAAACAGTGGTTTCCCTTGGTAACGAGGTGAACAGCATTGAATGCTATTTAATGCATAGTTAGGTGAACAGTAGCAGACATGTAGTGATGTGAATTTGATCAAGAGAAGTGATGTAATTTTCCCATGATTCCCTTGAAACTTAAAATCATTACAAATAAGAATGTCACTTTAACTGTATCATTCTTAGATTATTATTAAAATAAATGAATAAGTAGAATTTATTTTAAGGAAGGACGATGTCACCACTTTGACACATTTTAATTACCACTGTTGTCGCTGTAATAAAGTCGCCTATCTTACAAGTGTTTTTTTTACATCCCTTTCTATACACTATTCCTAGATCAAGTTGCTAATTGTTTGCTATATTTTCTTTCTTTCTTTTTTGAATTACAGTCACCTTATACCAAACAGGTGCCCTGCCATAAACCCCCTACTTCTCCACATTGAGCTGGCCAAGTCAAAACTGTGAATTTAGAGCAGTACACCTTGGCAATTCAAAACTTTAACATAAATAACTCAATTTCATATGCTTGTACATGTGAAAACATAGGTAGGCCAACCTTCAGTTACATTGCACATTGCACAGTACATTGCACAGTACAGTGTTGTCAGTACAGTGCTCAGCTGCATATTGGTTTTATTTGCTCACTGCTCAATAACTTAATTAATTTACCCAACAGGCTGATATCCATCAGTTACATTGAATATTGTTTATTAGTCTAAAATTTGCTCAGAAGCACATCTGTTCTTCAGATGCACTGTATATACCAGTCAACAAATTCATCTAGCTGTCAGTCACTACATTGCAAATTCTCAGTAGTCCATACAGTTGGCCATCCCTTATGATAGGAAAAGCTTGTTTAAAAGATTTTCTTACCAGCTTTCTATAATTATGGTTTGGCGTCTGTCTCAGTCGCCATCTTCCCTAGGGCCGGCTAGTCATGGGCATCGCTTGCATTTGGCACCTAAATCACCTTTAAGGTGTAACGTAAAAGGTCGCGGTCACAGTGTGGCATCATGGACGTACTCATGCACAGGCTCTTATATAAGCCAGCCAGACACTCAGGCCTGCGCCCGATTATATAGCTTTATGTTCTTGGGTGTGTGTATATCCTGTTCTGATCTTTTGTGTATGACTCTGGCCTGTACCTCGTTTAAGAAAATATTCTGCTTGCCTAGACCTAGAGTTTTGTCCACTGACCCTGATTCTTTGCCACCTGCCCTGACCCTTGCTATTAGTCTTGACCAACCCTTCTTACGTATATCAAATGCTCCTGTGCATAGTAGTCCTAGGGGCTGAGACCTGGGTATAGCACTGCAGCAAAACCCTAACCTCCTTGCGGGGTGCTCTAGGTGAACACCAGGTGTGCCTTAGACTCCCACCTTAGACTCTACCCAATACTCATACACTACTCTGTTATCAGCTGTTTCCTCCTTCTCCTCACTCCAATGGTGCCCATTCTGGCACCTCCTATACTCCTCAATTCATAAATCTGCCCATTAGTTACATCATCTTAGTCCCATATCAGTTACTGTAAATTATTTAGTAGCCCTCTCAGTTGTCCGTCAGTTTCACTACACATTGCTTAGTAGCTGAACCAGCTGTCAAAAAGTTGTACTGCAGAAACCAGAATAAATGCAGCTCAAGTAGTGATGTAATGATTAGTTCCCACCCTGAAACACATTTTTTTTTTGTGTAATAATAAAAATATTTATACTGTGGATTGTTTTATAGCTTCTGTTCTGCAGCTCTTAGCCATAAGGTGTTGAATTGGTTGCAAATTTGCCACATCGATAATAACATTTTTCTAATATAGCAAAATTAGAGAAGTGTTGAATGAATGAGACTTCAGACCTTTATGAGACTGTTCATTCTTTGATGAGTCTAATTAGTTTTACAATAGAATAATAAGCAATATTCAGTGTAACTTCTGCACATTCGGGCTGTTGTACTAGTAGGATGAGTTCATTTAAATTTTAAAGGGTGTTTGTTATTTATTTTATACACATGGTAGACTTGTAGTTTAGAGGGGATGTGAATTTAATTACAGTCAAAGAAGAACTAAACTTTAATCCCTTAATAAATTGATCTAATAAATAAAACGTTAAAGTGCTGAAATCTGACTCATCATTAAGAAATTATGCTTTCCTGCATCAACTTGTTCCCTAAGAACACAATGCATCGATGTTGCTGTTTTAATATGGGTCTTCTCTCTCTCAGACATGCCAAAGTATAGCTCTTCTTTAAAGGATCAGTAACTACAGAAAAAGAAAATTGCTAATAAGACTGGCATACAGTTCTTTTAAAAATATCAAGTTAAATTCCTGTTTTTTTTTATTGGTTTATGTTCACTCTGCTAGTTGCAACCATCTTGGGCTTATTGAGGCACTTCATTAATATGTATTATCTAAAGTTTCATGAGAAATAATACAGCTAAGTGGGGTTTATTTATTTAACAGATAAAACATGGCTGAAACAAAGAACAAAAAAAACTTAAAATGCTACAAATCAGAAATTTAAATTGAAACATAACGTTTTGCTCAGTACTGTGTAAGAATTAATGTCACGCAAGCATTGTCTTCATATGTTTGAGTGAATGGCTCCTCCATTTCCTTCCTTTTGAAAGTGACTTCTTTTAGAATCGACCCTGTGATCATATTAGTGTTCTCAGATTGTTTCACAATTTCTGGATTCATGTAAAATATTAATGTGGGGGAACCTGAAAGATAAATAATGTGTATATGGGGAAACTGGAGATCATATTAACTATTAGCTGTAATCCGCCTGGGAACTAAGCTCCTCTTGTGCTGATATGCTATCTTGGTGAAGAATTAAAAACGGACAATAAAGCCTGTAAAAAAAAAAAAAGCTTTCTATTTATTTCCCATTAGAATCCAAATAAATTAGCTCAGTGGAATCCATGACAATAAATCAATCACGATACGAGTCACATTTTTTAGGATATATACCCAGCTGGAGTTGCCACAATAAATGAGCAACTTTTTGCAGACTCCACAGCTCATATTGTTTTTGCTATTCTAATTATTGGCCAGCTAGTTTTAAGTACAAGTGTTAAAATGAGAGAATAAGGCTTACTCAGGAGGGGAGCATGCTCAGTTAGTGAGCTAAGCCCATGACTAATTGAAAAGAGGCTGCTCCCACTTGCTTTTTCTTCAATTGCTTTGACTATTCTGCAAACTCAGTAAGCCTAAACCTGTCATTTTAACACTTGCTGTACTTAATACTAGGTGGCCAATAAATAGAATGCTCTTTTTTAACAGGTTTTAGTTTCTCTAAAAAAACATAAAGGACTGCTAATAACTTTGTCTACACTGATGCACTGTGCTCATCTGAGCACTGACATTTTTATTTTTTATTTTCACAAGTTTAGAATTTATTTGTCACCTTCCATCACCAACTTTCTCTTCCTGTTGTGGCAATGTAGAGAGGTGATGTTAACCTGAGCACACTGTTGAAATGCAAGAGGCTACAATCAGAATCTTTCCTCCATATACTGCTTATAATCCCTCTCTGTCCTCTTGTGTGAGTTTAGTGCATAACAAATTAATCTGAACTGCTTAAGTGCTAATCACCCTCCCCATCTTCTGCCTGGTTCTACCCTAATGTGTGCTGGAGGGAGAGGAAGCAAACTTAATTGAATGATCAAGTTCCAATCTATCACAACAAAGTAATACTGGAAATAAAGTGAGCCAACTGTGGAAAATGTTCAGCAGCAAAAGAGCTCACTAGTCCTCTCAACTTCCTCTTACACCTGGATCAAGCATCATTAAGGCCAAACTTCACTGGCAAATGAAGGTTAACCTCACTGGCAAATGAACACTTCTCAGTTACAGAGACTGTACTACTAGCCAGACAGAGGTTGCTGACCTGCTTGAGTGTGGATTCTTGTACCAGGACTCTACTGCAGTGGCTAACAGCTAATAGATAGAAAGATGAACTTAGCATCCAGTTGGTTGCTATTATCTGCTGTCTACCAGATTGATGACAAAATAATAGCATAAGGTCTAAATCATGAAATTAATTCTTCTATGTACATCATGTGTGCTGTCTATAACTGCAAGTATCAGCATTTGCAAATATTGGTATCTACATTTCTGCATACTATATCAGTAGTTACCTATCTCACAATATTCTCAAAGATGTAGCAGAGGCCTGTGAAAAATCTCAACTTCTGCTTATATAAGGTGTTGCAGCCAGAGAAAGTTATATAGAAGTAAGTGGGAAGAGCGAAAGAAGAGTATCTGCAAAGATGTAGCTGTTCAAGGCACTCCCTGGAATGAGTCTGCGTACCTCCTGTTCTCCATAGCATGTGAGTTCACTATGGGGTTACCTTTCTCTCCCTGCCATTACTATCAAATGGTTATATTTACAATAGTACTTTATAATAGCCCGGTTTTTCTGCCTTTATGGACAACTAAGAGCTTAGTTTACAATAGACTGGCAAATAAGCCTATGTTTCTTAAGAGCTTCAAAATACAATGTCATTATCTTAGTAGCTTAAAGGAACCATAATCTTTAAAAAGCTAAAACTTGTAAAAATTCTTTGGAAGGAAGTGGGGTATGAGGATCAGTATTCTTATTCTTGTGCTTTCACTAACCTGCTTTCTACAAAGAGGCTTGAGGCACCACTCAGAATGAATAAGAAAGCACAAAACCATGTTATAGAGTGCTAAGATAAGCCATAATGTCTTTCATTTTTTTAAGATGCCCATTTCTCCTCTGCTAAATTATATTCAATTGCAAAATTTCCCATTACACATATTTTTGTTCATTTATGTAGACCAATGCAAAGAAATACAACATATGTGTTTGCCTTGAAGAAGATGCAGAAGGAAAGCCGCATACTGATATAAAGAAATACCAGGTTTAGGTTCTGTTTTGTTGTTTGTTTATTGAGGTTTCATTTTCTTTAAAAACATTTAAAAAATGAAATACATTTCACTGAAATTCATATCACAATTCATCATCTGCAAAGAGCCTTTATTATGGGATTTTGTATTTTTTTTTTAATTAGAGCGAAACATAGGTTAACTGGAATATCAGAGGGTTACTAAAAAAAAGTCAAGATCAGTAAAAAATATGACCCTGTACAATACCTGTTAACCACATATTAAAGGTACCATGCAGTGTTTGTGGTATTGTGTTAAGTAGGCCCTGAATGGTTCCTGGGTATGAGTACCTGTTAACCACATATTAAAGGTACCATGCAGTGTTTGTGTGATTGTGTTAAATAGACCCTGAATGGTTCCTGGGTATGAGTACCTGTTAACCACATATTAAAAGGTACCATGCAGTGTTTGTGTGATTGTGTTAAGTAGACCCTGAATGGTTCCTGGGTATGAGTACCTGTTAACCACATATTAAAGGTACCATGCAGTG
>WMED01001469.1:16345-27493 GCA_019650415.1 Pipa parva
TCCTGGGTACGAGTACCTGTTAACCACATATTAAAGGTACCATGAAATGTTTGTGTGATTGTGTTAAGTAGGCCCTGAGAGATTCCTGGGTACGAGTACCTGTTAACCACATATTAAAGGTACCATGCAGTGTTTGTGGGATTGTGTTAAGTAGACCCTGAATGGTTTCTGGGTATGAGTACCTGTTAACCACATATTAAAGGTACCATGCAGTGTTTGTGTGATTGTGTTAAGTAGGCCCTGAATGGTTCCTGGGTACGAGTACCTGTTAACCACATATTAAAGGTACCATGCAGTGTTTGTGGCACTGTTTTTAGTATGAAATGCCTTATGTGCAATTCCTGAATATTCTAAATGTTATATTTTTCCATAATAATAGCACTATATATTATGCCAGTAAAAATATTATGTGTCAGTCATTTGTTGAAAAATGTTAATAGAAAACTTTCCAAACAGTTGGCACCCCAATATCCAACCTGGTTACTTTCCAACTAAACTCACCCTGAAATTCAAAAACTTTCACCATTTTCTCGCCCAGCCTTGTGGCATATATTAAAAGGCATACTCAAAGAATATTCTGTTTTTAAAAAATAAAGATACCATTTAGCTACTAATACTATACTATTCTTATTAGAACAAAGCAACCAAGAAAGCTCTAAACAAGTGACAACTCTAAATCATTAGAAATGTCCCTGTGGGCTGCCTCGCCCTGAGAATTTGACTACAGACTCCTGAGATTTCCCAGCTATGTGGATATCCAGTTATTCAATCATTGGCCATTTATCACTACCATTTCAAAAAATAGTCTTATTGACATTTTAACATATAAAATATATGAAAAAAAGAATGTAAAAACAGCAAAACTTGGGAACATTAGGCAATACAAACATCTTTTTTCCCTCCTTTATAAATAGGGTTCAGAAGTGGCCTTTAGAAAATGTAGTATTATTCCTAAGAAATAAAATATTTTCATTTGAAAAACTTGCATTTACTTTGTAGGGATCTTTGTTCAGGCAGAATAGTAATATTTGCCTCTTCAGGCAAAATATTCACTACTTACTCACCAATCATTGCAAAACTCCACTTCCCAGCATCTCTGTCTTGGTTTATAGTTCAACAACTTATGCGTTTCGCGCTGTGCGCTTAGTGTGACTAAGCGCACAGCGCAAAACGCGCAAGATGTGCCACATTTCTTTATTTTAATTTACTTTTGTACCTGCTTTTAAGCTTATTTAAATAAAGTGATTATTCTTTTACTGCTGGTGTGCCGGAGATTTTGGAGATTGTCGAGTTACTCAACTGGGTCCTTAATACACTCCTGAGCACCCAAATATTTATTGCATGCTTACCAGAGGCTTTACACTTTAAAGGGATCTGAGCGGCTTTCAGGTTTGTTTATAGTTCAACAACACCACAAAGTCTGCTTGTTAAACTGCTCAGAAATAATTCAAACAAAGAAATCATATGCACTGAATTGCACAACAGACTATTTTAAGGCTTTGTGGGAAATAAAGAAACCTTCACAGTAGTTTTAATTACAACTTGTGTTCTCATAGCATGACGTGGTCCACTGAAGGTTTGGTTTTGTAATTTAAAGTAAAAAGACAATATGATCATTGGCAAGAAAAGCTTTAAATCACAAAGTGTGTGTGTTTATAAAGCTCCCAACAGCTTGTATTCAACTATGCTGTGATGGTTTAGAAGGTTTGTTTTATCTGATACTATTTTTGCTTTTTTTAAACTAAACATTCTATTTTTGGTGTAATTGTTTTAGTTTCTACTACAATATTTACATGTTAAACACATCTATTTTAGTGAAATAAATTTCATTGTTTGGACTAGATACAAAGGCTAAAGACTTTCTTTAAAAAAAATCAGATTTTAGCAAATGCAATCCAGAAGTCAAGCGGTGGCCATTTCTTATCAATATTTTCTTCCAGGTGCTATTAAGAAGTATAATTTACAATCATTTTTTAAAATAATTTTTGCAAGATCAACCTATACATAAGCATTGAGCATATTCATGAAACTGTGAATTTGACTGTCATAATGAATTCATGTCACTTTGGGTCACTTTGCTCCAACAAGATTCAGTGTCTCAGTAGCTCTGGGTTCAATCCTACCCTTATCCTACCTCCATATGCATGGACTTTGTATGTCCTCCCTGTTTTCTCCCACAATCTAAAAGCATACTAGGTTATTTGAAACCTGACTAAATTGGCACTAGTATACAGTATCTGTGTGACTGTATAGGGAAACTAGATAAGCTCCATTGGGGCAGTGAATGATGAATCTCTGTAAAGCAAGGCGTAAGATATCAGAGATATAAGCAAACTGGGTCAGATGTGATTTCTTCTGTCAGTCAGTAGAACAGATGCTAAGTGATGCAAGTTCCATCAGTGAAGTCATCTTCACAATGTCCCACTAACTGTATTAAGTGAATTTTACATCCTCTTGATGTCACTTAATTACAGTCTTTATTCAAATTGGGAATAGACTGCCATAAACTGTAGCACTTGCATCCACTGTGTCCTGTCCATCATGTACAATCTGGGTTCACAAATAAAGTTGGAGTGAATGGTGCTAGTGAGAAATTGTAGCATGGCTACATCATCTTATTCTGCTAGTGCAGCGTTTCCCAAACGCTGGGTCGCGACCCGGTACCGGGCCACGAAAATTATTTGCCGGGTCGAGCGCCGCTCATGAATATTCATGAGCGGTGCTGTGCGCGAAGTCCCTTACCTTCGCGCACTGCACTGCTCATGAATATTCATGAGCGGCGCTCTTGTGACCTGGTTATTTTTGTGCTTATCCTTTGTGCCGGGTCACGAAGGATAAGCACTAAAATAACCGGGCCACAAAAAAATAAACTTTGGGAAACACTGTGCATGTTTCAGGCATTTAATAAAAGGCAACCCTGCCCAAAACATGTAATGCACTGACAGAATTAAATTATGCAACCACAACACAATTAAGTCACAGGGTTATTCACTAAGGTGCGAATTCCCATAGCAAATCCACGACAATTTCCCATTGTAAAGTCGCGATAATTTTTTAAAGGTAAGATGGCGACAATTTTCCCATAATAAAATCGCGTCTGTGACAATATTCTCATTATAAAGACGCAACTGAGACAGTCTTTATCTGGCGAATTTGCACCTATATGCAACAATTTGGATTTTAGTGAATAAGCCCCTATACAGTCTTTATTGACACTTTTGAGTGAACATTCGTATTACGCCAAATCGGCACCCTGCCATCAACTCCCTACTTTGCCAATTTGATCTGGTGAAATCACTCGGACAAATGCAACACACTACATCTTGCCAAATCCTCAACTTCAACAGACTAGAGGAATAGCATTTTTCCAGTAGTAAAAAGGAATTTTGTAAATCCATGTCCGAACTGGATGCAAATTGGCAACATCACAGATTTTGCTTAATACACAAAGATAGGGAAGTAGTGAATGAATTTGAGATCAAAACTTTATGAGACTGTTTGGACTTTCATGAATAAGCCGCAGGGGCCGCGCTATAGAACAGAGGACATCAGTGCAGGATAGGACTATCTCTAAGCTGGTATAGTAAGCAGTATGTATAAGGTACATTATTACAATCTCAAACCTTTGTCAGGCTTTTCTTTTCAGTTAAACTATTGCTGTATTCAATAGTGAACATATAGATCCATTATATCTCCACAAAAGTAATATAAATGCTTATGAAGCAGTTAATATTGATGTAACTTTCTTCTATACGGTATTTTAGAATTCATGATTTCCCTTTAAAAATGTAATATTCCCATGTTCCCCAAAGCCTGTTCATGAGCAGTGCAATAGTTCATTTTAAGTACATGAGCACAACTGTTTTTCCCAATGGCTCACTTTCTGCAAAGCTAAGCCCAGAGAACATGTAAGAAACTTAGATATGCATAACACTTAACTTGTTAATCACAAAGGCTTCACTAAGAGGCTAAAGGAATCTTCAGTGTACCATGGCATTCTTATACAGGACTTACGCTTGCTGAAATTCAGTGTACCAGAAACTGCTTCTTTATTAAGGTTTAAAATGAATATATATCCTACCTAAAGTCCATGTAAAAAATATGAACTTTACGAATAACATGAGGGGTTTCCTCCCACAATCCAAAAACATAGGGAAACTGAGGGGGTTATTCACTTAAGTCCAAATTGTTGCTTAAAGGTGCAAATTCGACAGAGAAAGACAGTCACAATAGGCTGCTACTGTCGCAGTCGCATCTTTAGAATGAGAATATTGTCACAGTCGCGACTTTATTGTGGGAAAATTGTAATAATCTTAACATTAATAAATTGTAGCAACTTTACAATGGGTAAATTGTCGCGGATTTGCTATGGGAATCCGCTGTTTCCGAATTCAACAGTCGAATTCGCACCTTAGTGAATAACCCCATAGATTGTAAGCTCGACAGGGCAGGGACTGAATAAATGGTGAATCTCTGTAAAGTGTTATGTAATATATCGGCACTATATACAGTACAGTAAGTACAATACAATGACAAGGAATAACGTGCAAAGTTCATTTAGCCTTTTTAATTATAAATAAAAATAATCATTCAGCAGCCAACACCAAGCTGATTTTCCTTTAAACTGTAACACAGACAAATTGTACAAATAGTAAGTATGTAATGTTTTGGGTAGGTAGAACACAAATCGCCTGAATAACCTACAAACTGAAAATAATTGGTAATCCATTGGACAACAGTTGTCAACCAAAATATATATATATATACGTATATATATACCGGTATATATATATATATATATATATTCATATCAAGCCCTCAGATGTTTGATACCCTGTTCTACCAACTGGTGCCTGCACTACCAGTAACATTAAAACAAATTTCCGTAGCCACTTGGGCATAATTCTAATAAGTTGAATGAATGACCATGATTACTTTTTGTTTTACTTGACCTTTAAACCTTTAATGGACATTAGTATTCTTTAGTGGTTAGCTCCTTCTGTAATATGTCAGGAAGACCACTGAAAACCTAGTTTTAAATCTCACTGGAATATTTTGAACAGAAATAGCAAAAATAAAGATCATATTTCTCGAGGTGTGCCTTAAAAAAAATCAACAAATGTCACTATATTTCACTCCGGGGGGTGGTGCATTCATCTACATAAAAGACAGATGTTTAAAGCTCACAGCTGTAAAACTGCATGATTTTCTGTGAAAGGACAGAAAACATTCTACTGTAGATGTTTATTGTTTAGTAAGACTTTTTTCAGCTCCTTCCAATTTAACTTTAAGCTGTATCTGGGCACACTGCTACTATGTAACTCTGCTTCCAAGTTAATTATTCATTCCCATCAGTGTTGGCAAGCTTAGCTCATTCTTTTAATTAAAAACCTCTTATAAAAGCCAAACCCTCATTTTTGGTTCCCAGGGTGTTTCCTGAGAAAAAAAAAATGCACAAAAGCACACAACAGTAAGGCCCGTACAGGGAATAACTTGATGCACATTTTATCTCAGCTAAGACACAAGATACCTGGTTTATAAAGACAGTGTCAGATCTCATGGAAACCTGATATACACATTATACCTGCTCTAGCCTGCTTTGCTATTTGATAAGTATGTTAGCAAGCCTACAGCACAAAACACTATTCTGCGGTTTTGAATTTGAAGGATGAGCAAGAAAGTCCAATTTGAGTAGTCATTGCAGTTATTTCTAAATAGTAATTGTATAAAATGTTATTATGGAAGTAGAAGTGTATGGATGCCTGTGTTTTGGTTTTTGCTCTTATTACTCTTTGGTTTGTTAAAGGAGAACTATAGTTCTAAAACATTGTTAAAGAAGGACTAAAGTTAAAAAAAAAAGAGATAATAAATACTTACCTTATATTAAGTTCCACCGTTGCAGTCACAGCTTCATCTGGACTGTCATTTGTCTTCACCAAGGGAGAGCTCAAGTCACAGCACTTCAGCTGACACAGGATCCAACGAGAAGCTCCGCTGGTGTATGGAAATGGGTTTCAACATCATCACACTCATTGTGGGGAGCATTATCTGGCCCTGCAATGAACGCAATGATGCTGAAACCCATTTGGATCGCCAATTCGATAAGTTGGCGGAGGTTCGCGCTGGCTCCTGTGTCAGCCGAAGTGCTGCGAGCTCTCCCTCGGTGAAGAGAAATTACAGTTCAGATGAAGCTGTGACTGCAATGATGGAACTTAATATAAGGCAAGTTTTTAATATCTCTTTTTTTCTAACTTTAGTTTTCCTTTAAGTAATTATGAAGGTTAGCAGTAGACATACAGTATTGCTGCATGATCAGCTACATTTACACGATTCTATGCCCGGGATCATTCCTCCAAATGAACCATGTGTTTAATTCTTATTTGGTTTGTATTGGTTCATATCTATTATGACTTAATCCAGCTAAATTCAAGCATGTTTTGGAACAGCAATGTAGGGTTTGCTCGAATTATTATGAATAAGACACAAAAAAAAAAGAAATCAGGATTTCAACTTCAAAGATTTTTTTTACAATTACTGTGTAAGAATAACTGCCATTTTAATACAAGTGTTACATTTTTCTTTTTCTGGTGTTAGGATAGGGCCGCACTAAGGGGCTTACTCATCAAAGGGAGAATTTGACTGTCACACTGAATTCTCATCATTTCAGGTCACTACGCAAAAATTATCTACTACTGATTCACTAAACAGGGGTTCCCATAGCAGACATTTAAGTGACTGTTTGGACTTTCATAAATAAGCCCTCAAGGGTTTTATTACAATTTTACCTCATGTGGTAAAAATTGCAACAAAGCACAGTCCATTCACTTGAATGGAAAATTGCTACCAACTGCTTCACTTTTTTCGATAGGCAGTTAACTGAAACAACAACAAAAAAACCTATGTACAAATTTATATACAGTAAATGGCCCTTTTAAATAGAACAAGCATGCTTTCACTGATTTCATTGTGCTTAGTGTAATGTCCCCTATTGTTTTATATGAGTAATAGTTTGCTGTGGGCAGGGCACTGAGAATCCCAATACGATAGAAAGTACATGACTAGTTCTGGGACAAAATAAAAGGTAATCTTGACATCTCTCACTACTCCATGTCCAGTAATAGCAATACTGCTTCTCAATGTGTAACGTTAGCCTGTTTTTAATGTGCTATTGCACAATTTGTAGTCTTCCACTCAGTGGAATGAGGCCTCATTTGTCAGTGGCTCAGTGGTTAGCAGTGCTGGGTTGTGGGTTCAATTCAATTCCACCCTGGACTTCATCTACATGGAGATTGTATGTTCTCCCCGTACCTGCGTGGGTTAACTCCAGGCATTCTGGTTTCCTCCCACAATCCAAAAACATACATCTGTGTGTGACTGAATAGGAAAACTAGATTGTAAGCTCCACAGGGCAGGGACTGAAGTGAATGATGAATCTCCGTAAAGTGCTGCGTAATATTGTAGTGTTATATAAAAATGAATAAATACAAATACACTCAGCATACAATCTGCATATAACTCTCCCATGGGTACCTTCCATTTCATTCATATATATCTCATTAGCCTTTTTATCCTTAACCGAACTTATTAACCCAGGATTCCCGATAGCTCTGGACACTGATGGACTGGCATATGTATTCTCAGTACTTACAATGAAAGTACAGCTGCTGGTTGTGCTTGCTATCCTTACTGGTTTCAATAGAACCATTTCATTGTTGCTTGTGTTTTACATTTGAATTCACTTTTGTTGCTTTTGTTTTCAGACCCACAAGATTGATTTTCTTGACAATTGAGAGCTGGCTCGTCTTTTCTTCGAAGTGTCCCTCTGCTAATGAATGGCTATCAAAAGGTTTTCAGCCACATGAAGCCAAAGCTCTGAATCTGACCTTAGCAAATGTATTTAAACAGGAAAGGCCCCGCAGCCTTGCTTCTCTCTCAATACATTGAAATGTAGGTTTTCTAATCTGAGTAGTGCCCATTGTCTTCAGTAATGTTCTTGTGGCTGAAAGCCAGGCCTGCAGGCTGCCTTGGATTTTTACAAACGTGAATGCAGCTGGGAATCCAGCAAGACATAAACAATGAGGAAACTTTCCATAATTACCAATTAAGGTAACAAAGAGAACGTTAGCAGAAGCAGTTCCCTCTCCATGTTACATCTGTGGGTATGATCATGTAAGCTATCTTATGCAAATGCAACAACGCTAGAACCTTCTGCTAAAAATTTCTCATTAGAACTACATTACCAAAACATCCACAATAAATGAAAAAAAAAACAACACTGCAAGATCTATTGTTCTTTTTTTAAATAAGATAACAAGGAAGAGAAACCTTATATCCAGCAGTGCTAAAGTCTGGCAGATAATCTCAGGAGCATATGTTATCCTCTAGAATATGTATGATTAAAATGCAGGTGTTTGATCATTTACTGGAAGAGACGTGTGTGAAAATGTAAGTTACACACGCTTGCGCTAGCAAAAACCATTAATTAAATTGACAGGCTTCTAAGGAATGAAGATATGTACAGGAGTCCTGTACCTAAAGACACACTCTCATAACATAACTCATTTTAATCATCTGTTTTAGTTTTCATGCTTTTCATTCAATAAAAGGAAACATAACTTACATAAATAAGAACCTAAATGATCACATCGTCCTAGATGTAGTCTTTGGGGATATTAAGCCTCTGAAATATTTGATGTTATTTACTTTGACTTTATTGTCTTGATATATAAATTAAGGCTAAAATATTGTGATTTTGCCTTGAGGGAGCATGAGAAAGTCTTATCAGCATCTTGAATAATACAAATAACACATTATGATTTCTCAAACTGCATTGACTTTACACAATTTTCACATTGTTTTGATTAATTACATAACCTTCTAAAACAGATTTTTGTACTGCTCAGCACTGAGCCGAAGAGCAGGCAGCCACCTAGAGTGCTACAAGAGGGGGGCTCTATCTTGGTGCTGGCTTCCCTCCTTTTCCCTGTCCCTACCTCCTCCTCCGTGCCCCAGCTCTGTCTGCTGTAGTGCCAAGCGCTACAGCATTCCTTTTCCAGTAATGATGTAACTTCCTGTGATCAGCAGGAAGTTCAATCAGTACTGAAGAGAGGAATGCTGTAGCACTCAGCTATACAGCAGACAGAGCCAGGCTACAGAGGAGGTAGGAAGGGACATGTAAAAGGAGTGGGGTGAGCACTAAGATAGCACTCCCCTCCTTCAGAGGGTAGGGAGTAGGAAGGATGGTTGAGCACAGTGTGGGTGGGGGGTTGTGAGAGAAGCACACTGTGGGAGGAGTTTGTGGGGGAAATCAGCATGGAGGGGGGTAGCAGGGAATGAAAAGCAGCTTTGAGAAGGGCTACAGGGGAAGGAAAGCAGCAGGGAGGGGGACAGGAGGGAAAGAATAGCAGCAGGGAGGGGAGCAACTGGGGAAGGGAAGCAGCAGGGAGGGGGTAGCAGGGTGTCACAAGCTGATACCCTCACTGGAAGGGAAGAGTAGGAGATGGCAACCGGAAGAAGACACCACAGGGGACTTGGGGCTAGCAACCATCAGAGTGCGGAGTCTAAGAAACTGCTGGTGTTCACCCAGAGCTCCCGCAAGTAAGTTAGGACTGCGCTGCAAGCAGTGTCCAGGTTGCAACCCCTGGGGTTGCTGTACACAGATGGTGTATAACGGATTTAGCAGAAAGGGTAGTCGGTATTTAGGCAGAAGTCAAGGCAGGCAGCAAACAGGCAGAAATGGTAGATAAAGCTAAGGTCAGGGTAGGAAGAGTTCAGGCAAGTTCAAGGTACAGGCTAAGGTCATACACAGGCAATAGAATATAGAATAAAGCACCCAGGAGCAAGTCCTATAATCAAGCACAGAACTATCCGACAGACTCCTTTATATAAAGAAAGGAGTCTGTCATATGATTGTGCCGGCTGCGTCATAAGCACATCAGCGCGCACGCGACGTGGTCACCATGATAAGCTGCGGCATTTCCGACACCAGAGGGAGACTGGCGCTGGAGCGAGGAGCAGTGAGTAGATCTCCTAACACAGTGGAAAAAAATCAGCAGGAATGGGAACAGCAAGGAGGAGGACAGGGAAAAACTTTACCTTTAAGAATTTTTTTCTTTGGAAGCACACCATAATGAAATGTCCTGCGCATGCCTATGGGGATTATACAGGGGCAGGGAGGGGGAATAAGTGCTTGAGGATGACATCCTACTAGGAGTGCTGAGGAATAAGACACCTGCACTCTGCTAGTACTTGTATGTAGAGGTGATTCTGATGCAGCTATGGCTGATAGCTGCTATGTTATAGGGAACATTGGTCAATGTAAAAAATGGCTGAAATTACATTGCAATGGGTACAATTGTTAAGAGAGTTGGTCTGGGGCTTTAATTCATTCACACATTCCTAGGTTAGTTTATGGTCCAGCAAGGTGGTCCCACTATAAATTAATACACCTAGCTTTCTCTGTTGACTAGATAGATAGATATATATTTATTTATTTGTCAATTCTACATATGTACATAAGGACATACAAGGATTGAAATTGTGTTACTTATCTCTCCAAGGCGAGTAAGTCAATCAAGTTAAGTCAATCAAGTGCTTGCTTAAAATTACAATTACTGGGGGAGAGAGTGGGGGGAGAGATAAGGCAGGGGGGGCAGAGCAGGGAGAGTGTTCAGAGATCTTACAGCCTGGTGGATGAAGCTGTTTTTAAGTCTACTGGTCCTAGCCATTAAACTGCGCATTCTCCTCCCTGAGGGAAGCATGCTGAAGAATCTATGAAGAGGGTGGGTGGGATCACCTGCCAAACAGAGGGCTTTCTGAAGGTGACGAGAGTTATATAAGTCCTGAAGGCAGGGAAGAGAAGAACCTATAATCTTCTCAGCCGTTCTTACAATCCTTTGTAGAGATTTGCGCTCAGATTCCGTACAGGCCATGTACCACACCGTGAAACAGTTGGTCAAAATACTCTCAATGGCTCCCCTGTAGAAGGTGGTCATGATTGAAGTTGAAACTTTTGCCCTCCTTAGTTTGCAGAGAAAGTAGAGGCGTTGATGGGCCTTCTTGATCAGAGACGAGGTGTTGGTGGACCAAGATAGATCTTCAGAGACGTGAACACCCAAGAACTTGGTGTTAGTCACCCTTTCCACAGCA
>WMED01001470.1:0-10693 GCA_019650415.1 Pipa parva
GGGGAGCAGCAGCGAACATGTGCCAAGGCAGCAGAGGAAAGTGGGAGGGGCCGGGCTAGTGGAGCAGCAGCCCCGCCCCCCCCTGCGCACAGACACGAGACTGGATGACAGCACATGGGCTCGTGCTCGGGACACGCGCTCTGCTCTGCAGGACGGGCCTGGGAATCGATCGCTTGTGTCATGTGTAGGGGGAGTGGGAGAGATCGGGGGTCGGTCGGCCCTGGAGTGGCCTGTTTATCTTACTTTCTCAGGGAAATGCAGATTTATTGTTTTGTAAATGCTACTAAAGTTATTTTTTTTATAGATAAAAGCATAATATTGTCCTTGTTTAACATCTCATTACTAATATGTAAACACATTTTATTTATTATATATTTTCCTTTGCGGTCTGGATGGTGTTTTACTCCTTTTGGGCGCAGTGCTCTATATATATATATATATATATATATATATGTGTGTATGTATGTATAATGTATGTATGTATAATTTTATTTATAAAGCGCCACAAATTAGAGATACAAGTACAATACGAACAAGGGAAAAGTGCATTAAACAATATAAGTAAAATATCACAAGGATACATCAAATTAAGTGCTAAGTTGTGAGTGACACAAGAGGTTGGAGGTCCCTGCCCCAAGGAGCTTACAATCTAAGTATGTATATATGTATTTAATGTATGAATGTCAGAACTGGTTTTGTTTTTCAGAATTTCAATGAAAACCCTAGCTACATTCATTATAATGGACAGTGGGGAAAAAAAATGTCAGGCTTGCCCAGTTAGTTTCTGCCAATATATTAAATTAATACCACCTTGAAATAAAAGAACAGTGATCCCATTGTCAGGCAGACAGTGCAGCGTTTGCTTAAACACCAAACCGCTTGCTTTTATTCCACAGAGCAGATTGGAAGCATGGATAATATATATATATATATATATTTTAACCTTTCCTAAAACTGTGTTTCTGTATTCGCAATCCTTATTCCATATTAGAGCATGGTCTTTTTAAGACAAAATAAACCCCTTTCAAAAGAAGTGGCTTGCAGGTACAATGCACATGTGGAGAAAAAAAAGACATGGATGATTATTGGCACGGGACTAGGGCGAGCGGAGTTGGAAGCTATTGTTTGAATGGCAAAAGATCATGTCCTATTCATCATGGCTTAGTGTGTTCTTGCCCGTGCAGTTTATAATTCTCCTCCCACACGTGTATTCCCATGTTTTCTAGTCATGTGACTGCAGGCCAGCTGTTCAGCCTCATAAAACTACACCGCTAATCAGCAAAGACTGTGGAATTTACAGTGTTAGCCCTTGTACTCTGTACAGGGAGAAAGCCTTCCATTGTATGTATGTATAATTGTATTTATAAAGAGCCACAAATTTACGCAGCGCTGTACAATTCAGCAATACAAATATAACACAGACATGGGGAAAAGTGCATCGTACAATAAAAGTATATCACAAGGATACGTCACTTTAAGTGCTAGCTTTTGGTTGACACAAGAGGTTGGAGTAGAGCTTACAATCTAAATATGGTGCCATTTGCTGCTAAAACAGCTTTTCTTATTTCTTTTCTCAACTCAGCACTTGCTTGTGACATTGTATCATCCAGAATACTTTACTGTGCTGTATTATACTGTAACTTGTTCTAAAAGACTATAGTTGCCATGGAGACACGCCACTCACAAGGGTACTGTCAGACAGAGGTTGGTGCTTTTGTTTGTACAGTTTCACTTAAAGGACCAGTAACAACAAAATTCCCATTTTGAAAGGCATGGCAGTTATTGAAATACTGTACTTGTAAAAAATGTCAGTTTTAAGGTGAAATTATTGAGTGTTATTGCTTTCTGTCTGATTGTACCTTACTGATAGTAGACATGTTGATAAACAGACCTCACAAAGTCCCACTGTCATCTGTGATGCTTTAGATAATACACACTAAAGAAGGGTGCCCTAAATCCATGTTTTTAAAGCATTACCTAGCATCCCTATAATGTAAAAATTTACATACATACCCAGAACACCAATCTGTATAAAGCTGGTACCTTCTTCCAGTGTTACATGTATTTTCTCTGGACATACATAATGGGCCTGTTAGCCCTTTTAGCAGTGTGTGTGAGTAGCAGGGCACCCACCGAGCTGATTGCTAACAACAGCCTTGCTTCTACAAATTAAGGTTTTTGAAGCTAAACTGGGGCAGGGACTGATGTGAATGTTACAATGTTTGATTAAATTTTTTTTTTTTAACTACATGGTTTTGACAGATTTCTAAGGGAAAGGACCAAGAGGTTAAACACTTCGGGGAAAATTTTTCAAAGTGGAAAAGGTTTTTTTGATGGCCTGTTGCTGGAGAAAGTGTTTATTTTATTATGTCGGTATCGCCTATTTAAAAATTATGTATTCACCATGTAGAAAATCACCGATTTATTTACATTGAAAAGTTGTTTTAGATTCTATACAAGTCTGCAAAAATCTTTTTTTATTTTTGACTGTTTTTCACTCTGGATTGCACTAGCCCCCTCAGTGTAAATTAATGTAAAATATATATACTAATATATATAATACACATAAGCAGTGCAAGCTGCATGCAGATATTTAGTATTGTTACAAGGCAGAGAATACAAGTGCAGAATCGAGACCGCATTTGCAGTTCCCCTCCCACCCCTACGAGCTATATAGGTACAGCAAACAGAACCAATATGTCAGTGTGTCTCAGTTTAAGTGCATATTAGTTGCAAAGTGATGCGCTACAAGGTGGGAGGTAGAGACTATGACAGAATTCATAAATTCACAACTGAATCTTCATCTCATGCAGCTCTTTAGTGTTGCTAGCGTGGGAGTTTGCTGCTTCAAACAGAAGAGACTGGAAATAAAAATAGACCTGTCGTCCATCTTCCCAGCTTCAGCTAGATTTTTCACACTTGAATTGGTTCGCTAGTTGATGTACAATCCAAGTAGACTGTAAGCTAAGCTGATCCAGACAAATGCTTGCTTGCCTTTAGGAAGGTACTTTAACTAATATTTTCCTTTCCTACTTCATTTCTGATGGAGGGTCTGTCTCATTTGCCTAGCGGATACGTTATGGATTGAAAAGTTTAAAGAGCTATGGAGACAGAATTCTATTAAAATAAAGAGGCTTAAAACGTGGTAAAAAAAATATACTGTACTCAGCATTTTGGTTTAAGGAAGGGAGAAATCAAGCATGTACAGTGACCCATGTATTTGATGAGCTTGCCTTTGTTATCATTAATGGACTATAAGCATGCAACAATACAGAAAACATATGGTTGGATTTTGTTCTAGTTTGTACAGTAAAAGAGAGGCATTCACCTATTCTTAATGGCCTTGTGAACAAAGCTTGCATCTAGAGCTGGCAGGTTACAAGCACAGCCAGGAACCAGCATTTTAGGTGAAAGGAATGACTTGCATGTCTCCTCCCACAAACCCCTGATCTTATTTATTCCTTTTGTTTCTACGATGATGCTAGTTACCTCTTGATGGATCTGTTTTAGTCTTTAAGAAAGTTGGGTTCCTGGGCACTGGGTTCTTACAGAGCATGCATCAAAACCAGTACCTACAGCACAGTATATGCTGCATTGCTATTTACAGATTAATGGGTCATTAACAACATTCCCAAAGTGTCAGGTTGCATTAGCATATTCATAGGGATCCAATATGGTGGCTGAGAGATACTAGCACCAGCAGTTCTTCAATATATTCCCATATCCCAAAGGTACTGATTTTTTGATTGATAACTTAGCAGTTTCATCAATTCAGTTGGACAACTGTATCAGTGTGACTAATTTGTAGTGTAGATAGGGCCTTAGGTGTTATCTTTCACCAAGTACAGAACTGTGCTGTGTTTCTGTAGGCCTCCACATGTTATTGACTTATACTTTTTGTAATTTAAGACGTGGTATTCAAAATGCAGCAAACATGGTTTTTCTTGATTCTCTTCCCCCCCCCCCCCCTCCATGTTTCCATGAGTTGATTATGGTGGGTTCAGTAATTATAAATTCTATTTTCATTTTAACCTATGTTTCTACATGTTGTGCGTTCTTTTTAAGTAAAACATTTTTGTATTGCATTGTAGGTCAGATGACTCCTGTGTCTAGAAACAGCCCAAGTCCTGTGGATTCAGAGTGTGTTGAAGTGATGCTAAATTTTAATCCAGATCCTGCAGATCTCGCTTTGTCCAGTGTGCCAGGACATGAGACATTTGACCCAAGGAAACATCGATTTTCTGACGAGGAGCTGAAGCCGCAGCCAATTATGAAAAAAGCAAGAAAGATTCAGGTGCCAGATGAACAGAAGGTATGGCACTGAAATCATATTCACAGCAGTTAACTGACAACAAAATGAATATGCCACTTCTTCTTTCTTTAACTACTGTATTATCTTGTACAGCCTACAGTTATTTATACAGCGAGCTATTAACTGGTCTTATTACACTATTATGTCATATTGTACTAATCCATTAGAATCTTATCTCCTTGTTTTACCCATAAAAACCTATTGGAATCTTCATTTGGTTAACTAAGTAAAAAATACTGGACCTGTAGACTAGCTTGTAAAAGTGAGTTAGTAATTTGGGAAGTCTGAATTTAGGGTTTACATTTTTGCCAGAAGAATAATTTCATTTAATTTGAGAACAATATATTTCTTTGGGGGAGGTGATGGTTCTAATGGAACTGGCTGAACGCACACAATATATCCTTTACTATAAGTTGTAGTAATACCAAACTTACACACGTCCTAAGATCCAGTTTTACTCTTGAACTTTTCTCTATAGTGAGTTTTCAGTCCGTTTCAAGAGTTTGGGTTTTCAGAAGATTATTAGGATGAGAAGCTCTCACAAAAGAAGCCACAAATCACTGTGTCCATATCGTCAGCATATCAATCTTTAGCATTTCAACACCCCTTTAAAGTTTACCCATACTTGTGCAGTTAACTAAATAAGCCCACTTATAGAATTTAACTTTTTTTTAACACTGTAAGAAAGAACTCTCCAAGCACAGCCAGCTGGAGTCTTTAGCCCCTCTTAATACTGCAGCCCTTCCCAGTCAGTTTACTAATTATTACTGATCTACAGTGCCACCTGGGCAGCTCCTAGTATCCCAAGGAAACTCTCACCTATAAATTGCCATAATTCTGCACCTCCTGGTATTTCCAGCAAGATACTCATTTCTGCTCTTTACTGCTCCTTCTCTTCCAGAATAGGTTTCTACCTGCCATATCTTTGAGAGGTATTGATTACTACAAAGAATATCCGCTGATAGTTGTTTCACAATAAACACACCTGCAGCTTAATGTAGTGCAGGTGTTAACCAAATTGGCTAAAAAGAACTTAATCAGTGTGAGAAAAAAATAGCAAGATGAAACCAGGTGCCTGTATCGCTAGATTAGAATAAGTGGAAGGTCAACCCAAAATCAGCTAGTCTTGGAAAGGCAACAAAGGGAGAATAATGTGTTTGTTGCACTGACCTTAAAGGAACTAAAACACTCATTGCTCTTGGGATGAGACAGTTTGAGTGGTTAGAATTACACCCACTGGTCCAGGTTTTTTCTCTACCACTGCTTTTTCTTTCAATCTTCTTTTTTAAGTTTCCAGCATCACAAGCCAACAGTTTGTATGCCTCCACTTCTACATTGCTGTTGCAAGCAAGCGTAGAAGCAGTATTAGGATCCCAGTACTGCTTCTGACCTTGTGTGTATTGGCAATGAAGAAGGACGTGCGCTAAAACCTGCAAAAAGAAGCAGGAGGCAGCCATAGACAAACCCTGGATCAGTGAGTATAATTAGAGCACCAAACTGTCTCATCCCGAGAGCGATGAGCACTTTAGTTATTCTTTCATATGCTTCTCACCTTTTGCACTTTAGCAATAATGTCATATTGTACTAATCACTTGCAACATAATCGCTCTCTTGTCTACCAGATTTTTGTTTTGGATACTACCCTGTGGAATATTTTTTTACTATGTGGGAAATGTAAGAAACGAGAGGATTTTGGTTTGCTCAATCCCTCACTGCGACAAAAAAGTAAACATAACGATATCATGTAGACAAAAAAATCGGGGTGCACTATATAGGAGACAAGCAGCGATAAGAAGAAAATAAAGTGCACTCACTCGATTAAAATCAGAGGAGTTTAATCCAAAGTTGCGTTAAAAATATCCATAGGAAAGTTGCAACTTTCCTATGGATATTTTTAACGCAACTTTGGATTAAACTCCTCTGATTTTAATCGAGTGAGTGCACTTTATTTTCTTCTTATGTGGGAAATGTAACCATTTACATTTATATCTTGGGTAAAAATTCATGTTTTCATAGAAGCATTTTCCTTTACCTTTAAGCAATCCTGTCTGCTTAGTTATTTTCCTCCATAGCTCTGTTATATTGTCAGCTTATGCTCACTGGGTAATGCCATTATTCCTTATATTCATGCCATTGAGAAACTTTTAAGTAAAAAATATTTAGAGTAATTCATCAACAGGGGCAAGCTTTTCTAAGGTCTAGTAACCCATAGCAGCCAATCAGCTCTTAGTGTTCACTAATGTCAGGAAACTAGAATTGTAAAAGCTAACTTCTGATTGGTTGCTGTGGGTTACTAGACATCCCTATGCCTTGCCCCTGTTGATGAATTTCCCCAATAGTCTTCTAAATGTAGTGATAAATCTCCCTTTTAGCCTTTTATAAATCAGGAAGTTTTACAGAACTTGCAGATGGAGCATGGATATTAAATGCTATTAGTGTAGGATCATCTGGGACAGGATTATTTTATTTCTGTGGGATGTACTTCCTCGTGTTTATATTACTGTCTCCCTTGCAGTCATAAGTAGCAGATAATCAAAAGAGTCCAAATATGTTTTTAAGACCTCGTGTTTGGGGACTTGTAATATGTTCTTTAACACTTATTTTCATTTTAATAAAATTCCTCCAGGATGAAAAATACTGGAACCGAAGGTACAAAAACAACGAGGCTGCCAAGCGCTCCAGGGATGCTCGTCGGCTAAAGGAAAACCAGATCACCGTGCGAGCTGCTTTTCTGGAAAAGGAAAATGCAGTTTTGCGTCAAGAGGTGGCCAAAATACGCCAAGAACTCTCTCGTTACCGAAATATCCTTTCCAAGTATGAGTCACAGCATGGAGCCTTGTAAACGTGTAACTCTTTCACGTGGTTGCACGAACTATCACAAGTTCACAACAGTTTTTTTGTTGTTTTTTTTCCCCCACCAACTCTTCCTTTGACTCCATAAGATCTGCCCTTTTTTGAGAGACGCATTTAACTAGAGACATAGAGGGAGAAAGGCTTCTGACTGCCATTTTTGTGTTTTTTTCCCTCCAAATTTCATCAGCATTCCATCAGGACTTCCTATTGCCCAAGAAAGGTTGCGTCATTAACTAACGACCAGCATGCGGATATCACCAGAGGTTTAAAGATTAATAGAAGTTAAGGACAAGGAAGCAAAGAGCTGATTCTGCCATATTGTACTCTGTCACTAACCAATACACCAGCGAGCACGTCAAAGATCATTACTTGGTATCAAATATTACTTGTGCACAACTGTCTGGTAGCATTTTTAATAATATCGTTTTACGTTTGTTTTGTGGAAAAGAGCGTTAAAGAGAGTAGAACTGATTGATATAAACATCTAATCAAAATATACCTGTATCATTTATAAGGATTTTGATCACTTGGAGGTCAGATTTCACTAAAGTTGAAACTGAACAACCTAATAAGGAATCCATTTAATCTTCTGAAGAATACTGGCTGGGGCCATATGGATTTGGTAATGATGTGCTTATATTCCTGGTGTCATAAAGGCCAAAATCCCCTACCTTCCTCTTGGGCAAAGCCCAAATAATAATGGTTTAAGGTTCCTGGTTCAGACAAATCTTTATGACCCATTAAGCTGTATGTGCATCAGTTTGCTATAGGCCAGTATTGACTGACTAGTTTCTGGTTTATATCATTTAGGGATCAGTTTACCTATGAGGTCCAACACTCGTGCAGTAAGTACATTTGAAAGTATATCACATATGTGTTAGGTGCAATGTACATGTGGGTAGTATCTGCCTAAAAACAGTTTGCTATAAGCTCACTAGATAAAGAACATGTGATGGGGTTCCTGTCTTTGTGTTTATTTGGGTATAATATAATGGTTACATCACTGTTAAGGGCACATTAACTAAGGGGTAAAATACACGAAAAAAACATTTTGACCTGGTCTTTTTTCCTCTTAACACAAATTGACCATATCATCTATTTACCAATTTTCTGTTTCCATGCATTTTTGATTTGCCAGTATTTATTGACATTGAATTCTGTTTTTTTTATTTTAATTCAAAAAAACTTTAAATGACATCAATAATGTGTTCAACAATGTCAAAATTGATCTGACTTTTTCCTTTTCAATCTTTTTGTAAATATACAAAAATTCCAAAAAAAAGTGTGAAATGAAGTTGAAAAGGGGAAATAAGATATTTTGACCTTCAAGCTTACAAATGGGACAAGAATGGAATGCCAAGAGAAAAATATATATGTTTTCCTTTCTATATAATGTAATATACATTTTTGAAGATGGAATTTTATTAAGGTAACTCCTCCTGTAATAGACAAATCAGCCTATGTTGGGGGAGAGGGAGGGGATTTTCTGTTGCTTATGGAATCAAGATTGTAAAAATATACTTTTTAATATATTCAAAACAGATAGGGTAAACTATGTCATCTTGTGGATGCTCTTGTGTTATTGAGATTATGATTGATAAGTTTTGCTAAAATGGGATCATATTTTTATCTTTTTTGTGAGGTACTTTTCTATGTACTTGTACAGTTTTCCACAGTTCAGCATTTTTCTTTTTTAGTATCTGCTCGAAGAAAACAATGTAGATTATCTTTTTGGACATTGAAACGTATCCACTTGGATAATTATGAGGTGCATCCAAGATACCCCAAACTGTGTAATTTCAGACAGATGCAATGCCACATGCGTAGCAACATTTGTACATAAAATCTTTTTCATAAGCGAAGCATTATTTTATATTCCTTCTGTTTATGTACACTACATAGAACAGGGTATTAGTGGTAAATTAGATTTATGGTGCCCTGCACTGTTCAAATGTTTTCTACTTTTGTTTAAGCAAAGGTTTTTAATGTAAGACACATGCCTCTTAACAAAAATTCAGCTTCAGTTATTTAAAAAGAAAACACAATTTTTTTTTTAAATTTGTTTTAAAAAAAAAAAAAGAACAGCACAAAAAGTTCTAATGATCCATTGTATAGAAATATATTTTTGTTTCTCTTCTTAGAAGAGGGGGAGGATATTTTATAGCAGAGTATAGGATACTGATCTCGGCTATGGTGAAAAGAAGATGTATATTAAGTCTCAATTGCTTACAGGATAACTGTTATGTACTTTGGTTTAACCTTTAGGTTTGTAAACTTTACTCCTTCATTTATTCCTAGACAGGAATTCCCATTACTTCAACCAGGGACTGGGCAGAAGTTATAGTTCAGCAACAGCACGATGATGGCTGTACTAATAACACCTAATTTTCCTTTTCATTGATACAGAAAATGTGTGCGAATTATTGCTCCTTAGGCTAGTGCCCCATTAAGCTACATGTTAATTTTATGTGTCTTAGACACAGTCTGTCCCTAAGCCCCCATTTAATTATCATCAAAACTGATGATTCGTGCTTCCAGGTTTCTATTCCTGTATATTACCGCACTATTTTGGCAGCTGTGGAGTAGGTGCGTGAATGGGGGCTCGGGTGCAGGCTGTTTCTTCACATGAGTTTTTCTGACACTCCTATCCCTTCCTATACTTCTGGGAGGTTTTTTTTTTTTTTTTTAGGTGGTGAGGGTCAATGAGGACTTTTTACAAATACTGGAAATCACAATTCTTGACTTTCAGTTGTCTTATTGTTATTTGCTATGAAATCTGACACAAACACACACAGACATAAACAATGCTGTATGTGAAACAGGGTACTTTAGCAGAAGACTGTTTATTATCTGAGAGTGGAAGCTTACAGGTTTTAAAAGGTGCTTAAACTAGGTTTGTTCAAAAATATAACATTAGATTATTTTTTTTTTTAGATTTCCAAAATTATATTTAATAATCAGTAGAACAGTAAAGGGCAAGTCGGTTGATTTTTATTTATTTTTCCACCCTCACATAATATGAAAAATTGTATAATGTAGACGGTGGAAATCTAAGGCACTTTTGAAGTTTCTGTTTATTAAGAATTTAAAGATTTGCCTTTATGTTCTTTAAACTCTGATGCAGATGCTAGGGTCAGTTATCCTGGCAAGTAAAAATGATGATAAAGTATATTTTTATAATATACAATAAAATATATATTATTGATACTATTTAAGGCTCTATCAGTTGTCCTTTTTTATGGCTACCAGCCATACCAAACAGTCAGAAGTTTTAGAGGTTTCAAATAAAAGGAAGGATAATATGAAAGAGATGTTCAAATATTTATTTATTGTGGACAGGAAACAGTGAGGTCTAGCCATTTTTCCAAGTCTCATGCCCCATTTTCCATCCAGCTAATCTATACAGGATGCACTTTGTCACTTATAATCTTCATTAGTTAGGAAATTTTGCTATGTATTGTTGTTTCCAAATCAAGAAGGTAAGAAATAAAGGCATGTTCGGTAAGAAGAATTAAGAGCTTATACTGC
>WMED01001470.1:10760-24875 GCA_019650415.1 Pipa parva
ACAGAAAAGCACACTAATGCTTTAATGCTAGTGTGAAATGCTTTCATCCGATGAGTTTATAGGCTAAACAGGCTGAGCCCTGTATATTGTACACTACCTAACTGGAAACTCCATTCCTCTCCCCTCCCTATTAAAATCTAAATTTTCAGAGAGGAGCAAGAGTGGCAGTACTTGTGATATATTTGTAATTTGCACTAGTTTATAATGGCTAAGGAGTAATGTGGTCTACCTGTGTTTTTAAACTTTCAACTGAAAATTCATAGAGTAACCTTTTTTTTTTTTTTAAATAAATAATCCACTGTTTTCTAAGTGTTTTCTATATTCTCAAATGTATAAATATGTGATCCAACAAAGCAGCTGATTTTTTGCATGCGGCACTTTGTAATACTGTGGGAATCTCAAACACTTGTATAGAATATATACCTGTATATAGTATAGTATACTAAATGCACTTTGTCAAATGTATTTTGGCCACTAGGTGTCACTGAATTACCAGCAGTCATCCTTGGTCATTCCTCATTTCATTCGTTAAACCTAATACAAGAAGATCATTTTATTGGTTACAAATCTGGGATATAGTAGACTGGATTTTGTTTATATTTTTATCATTATTATTATTTTTTTTTTTTTGGGAATACTATAATTGAGACAAAGTATTTGAAAGGTTGGCAAGACTAATGTATTCTTGAGTTTCTATGTCAAATGTATAGTTTTATTAGCCATGCAGCTGAGATGTCTGGGTGCCTTAATGCATGCTAAAGTAAGGTTAGCAGACCTACTGTTTATATAAGAACGCATGTAAAATGCAGAATTTCTAAATAACCCTGTACCGTAAACTTTACTACACAAATCCGCATTTAAAACTTCTATTGGATGTATCTGTGTAAGCAAATCATGCACTTGATTTTGTTGGACAATCAATCAACACCAGCCCAAGTTTTTAAAAAATTGCATGTATAATACATCCTCTATACAGCTAAAAATGTTTGTTAATTTACCATGTGCTGTGTACTGTACTATACTGAATTGAGACATGGTTTAAGGCATACTGGTTCATTTTTTTGTGGGGTAACAAAAGGACTAGTATCCTGGGCTATTTTCAAACCAGGTAGGTCCTGTAAATGCAGGGAAAGAAATTGTATTTTTTTGGGTTAGATATAAAAGGGTAGGTCACCAAAAAAAATCCCTGAAATGCTTTCAAAAGATTCAGGGTTGTAAGGCTCTGAATTCTACTGCCCCTGGTCAATAAGAAAGGAATAAAAATTAAGTAGCCCCAAATCCTTTAGTATAATTACTGCTCTTACAGCTCATTTTTAACATTCAAAAACCTAATTTAATTTTTTTTTTTTTGGTTCTAACTCTGTCAGTTAAAGTAAACTGAGATGCGCCAGTTTATTTGAATGCAAAATCAAGCATTTAATTGTGAGTTAGGTTTCATTGTGGGCAATCAGTTCTTTTTTGGATCGATGCAGGGACATTTGTTTGTATCTCATGAGATAATCTTTGGTAAATTTCCAAAATATTTGTTTGCAAAGTGATCCTTGTAAACCAGTGATGCCCAACCTAAGGTCCACGTCCGAATTCCCAAGTTGGAATTGTTGCGTATGTGTGAATTTGCCAGCTAAAGACAGTCGCAATAGACTGCTACTGTCGCAGTTGTGCCTTTATAATGAGAATATTGTCGCAGTCACAACTTTACTATGGAAAATTGTCGTGGTCGTGACTTTGAAGCGGCCCGTGACACGCGTGTCACAAATTTATATGGCCCCCCAGGCCGAAAAAGGTTGGGCATCACTGTTGTAAACAACGGTTATTGAACAAATCAATTAGTGTTCGGCAAACTTCAGTGATAGATTCCTTTCATTATAGGTGGAGTCTGTTACACGTTCCTGCCTTTTAATATCTTGCATGCATTTTATAGTCCTATAAAGGTTTAAATCCCAGATGGGAGAGACTATGGGTTTTTATCTTACCTTTTATTTCTCTAAAGCTGCCAAAATATGGTTATATTTAGCACAAGAAAATATATATGTAGAGAAAAGAACAATGTATATTATATAGAACAGATTTATAAATATATTTATTTTATCAACTAAGAAATTATATTTGTAAGCAATAAAGGTCGCTGATAACATCTGGTTTTGTTATCCTTGAAGTTAAAGATATGCCCTCTTAGTTGCCTTTTATTTATTTCTCGATTTTGATATTTTTTTCCTTTTAATGCTGTAGGCAGCATAGGCCTCTATCCATTTAGGATGGTGTTGGGTTTTCCAGAATTTTTCTTTCACCTACAGAACCTCTGTATAATTGCATCATACATATCTGCGCCAAGCAGCGATTTACAGTTACAATTTCCCTTTTCCTTGTAATCCAATTTAATTTCAGTTTACATAATATTAAACTATGATGTCATTTGCTTTGACGTATAAGTTCCACTTTGCATTCAATTTTATCATTTTAAAGTTCTCTGTTTTTAACGCTTTCTTTTCTGGTCAGCCAGTCCTGTTGTTAAGTGAATGCATGTTTATTTTAATGAATACAAAATGACAAAGGTACACGGCATTTAATGTGTACCTAAAATAGTATCAATTATTCTTAGTGTTGAAATACAGAATTTTCAGTGCTAGGCATCAATATTAACAAGGATGGAAATCTCTGTCCCAAATAGCTTACAATCTAAATGTAATTAGCTGCAATTTCAATGTGTATGTCATACCTTTTGAAGCTGTTCCTCTGAGTGTTTGGAATGCTAACAGTCCCTGGAATACACAGACAGATTAGCGAGTTGAAGAAGATTACTTGTATCTAACTTTCTAAATCCTTGAGAAATGATTCGTACAAGTTTAGGACTCCTGATATATTTTTGTGTTGCCTTCTGTATGTATTGTAATTCAATACACAGTCCATTTGAGTTTTCCTTTTAATATTTCCGAATTATTTTTAAAGTGGTTCAGGATTCACTGCCTATTTTTAATTATGATATTGATATATGCATTGATATAAGAATGAGCCAACAACACAACGCCGAACAGCTGTATCAGCCAAGTATCACTGTAAGTTTAAGTTCACCTGTTAAAGCTGAACTTGAAAAAAATGTACTATATTGCAAAAATACTTCAATCAGTGATATAACAAAATAAGCAGTGAACTCGGATTATTTTATAAGAAGTAATTACTGTATGGAACAGTGATGCCACCCAGTGGATGTCTAGGCTAAGCAGAGGGCACCAAACTCATATGAAGAATCGCAGCCTGATTTCTGTTTGGAAAAAATTTGAAGCTGATTTCTTTTCTTTTTTTTTTTCAGCAGAAATATTATGCAATTATACAGACGTGCTTTCTTTAACTTACATTATCTTAGTTTGAGGGGTTAAAGATCATGGAAGGATTTACTAAACCAGGGGTCCCCAACCACCAGCTTCGCAGTCCCAATTCATACCAGGCTGCATGGTGGTGATGTGGCCTTCCCAGTGTGTCAAATCTTTGCTGGGAAGGGAAATGGTACCTGATCCAGCAAAGGTTGGGGATGGCTCTACTAAACCAAATGTTTTTTTTGTTTTTTTTTCTTGTTGCCGGGCAGGGTTAATTAATTGTATCTTGTAATTTGGCTCCTTATGGTAAATGACAATCACTCTGCAGACCCTTCAATGTTCAGAAAAGTCTTTAGACCATTCTAGAATCTGAAGGGTTAAATGACAAGTTGTTTAATAAAATAAACACATGTAATAGTTTTTTTTCTGGGGGGGAGGGGGGATAAGTGGACGGGAGAGAGAAGCTAATATATTTTTGCAGTTTTTGCACACCACAGCACTTTGGGTGAACAGCATAAGCTGTATTTACATTTAAAAGAAATGCTCTATTTTTTTTATGGAAAAGATCAGTGGGCATAAAGGCACACCAGAAGTGACCATTTAGTGGAGGGTAAAGGAAAATGGGTATAGTTTTCAATCTCTATTAATACGTTCTGAGCATTTGAATCATCCAGCGATGATAAATGTATAAAACACTTAATATTAATGCTGTATTTGTTTGGGGGTTGTGCTATCTTAAAAGAGAAGTTCACCTTAAAATACATTTTTATACATTGTAGACAATGGTAATTCTAGAAACTTAGCAATTACAGTATTTCTAGCACTTATTTTATATATTAGGGCCCTCTCTCTTAGTTTACTTGCAGGTTAGCATTCAATCACTACAGAGATGGAAGCCTTAATGCAAAAACTGTACAGTTTACTCACCCCCAAAACGAGTGGATAAAAGTGACAGATGATTTTAGATTATTGTCTACATACAACATCTTAATATTCATTCTCAGTGTGAACGTCTTCAAAATCACTTTTTGTGATCTTCATTTTGCAACCATTAAGAGCAAACACTGGCTTGCTTGGGATGTTTCAGTTAGCGTTCCAACAGTGCCACAAATACAGCTGCGGTACGGATTTTGACAACATTTGGAAATATTTGTAAAATGTGACACTTATTATTATTATTTTTTTTTTAGCCAAGATTTATTTCAGCTTGTTTCTAAATATTTGTACTAAAAAAAAAATTTGTAAGTCAAGAAACCAAATTCTCCATTGAATGCCAGACGTTGCTTTATAAAGTTGTGTAAAGAAGTTTGAATTCTCTGAAACTTCTGCATTAATAACTCTTAAAATGTGATCTGGTCTAAATGTAATCCATTACAGTGAATTAAAGAACCAGCAATGCACAAAAAAAAAATTCATATTTGGATTGGCGCGGCAGTTATTCAAAAACAGCACTTGTAAAAATCGTATCATTTAATTCATAAACGTTATTGCTTTCTGACAGTTTTTATCTTTATTGACAGCAGCCATTTTGTTAAACAGACTTCTTCTTTCCCCATTGTTTTCTATGGTGCCTCAGATAATACATATTCAGGAAGTATATCTGAAAGCCCAAATAGCTAAATAGCTGTTTAGCATAAATTTGAGACTATTTCATTTTTTGGTGGTACTGTTATTTTAAGACTGGCTTAAACAGAAAAAAACAATGTACAATGTTACCACATCATATTTCAGTCTAACATATGTTCAAACGATAAAGGTTATTGATAGAAAAATTATATGATCTATCATTAAATGACTAGCGGAACCTCCTTTTTAGCAGTAATCTTAAAGTGCACCTGTAACCTCAAAACTCTAATACTAATTTAGGTTGTACTAATGAAATAAACATTTTTTTAAAGACATATACTGTATATTTTCAACTAATGAAATTGAAGTTTTTGTATCTAAATTAGTATTAGAGTTTTGAGGTGACTGGTGCACTTTTTAATTAGATCATTCTGTAGCTGCTGATCAGAGTTGACAAGCAGGTTGATGGTGCGTAGCCCTTTACTTTGCACAAAACGATCTCGGTTAGTGTACACTTCATAGCTATAAAAGTTAGGACCTAAACTTGTAGCATTTGTATTTTTGGAAACTAATGTTTTTCTTCATGGTAATAATCTTCCTTTAACGCCACTAATGTTTAGTGAGTTTCATTTAAATTGTAGTACACAGCTGTAAGTAGGAGCAGGAGATGATAGCAAATTATTAGTTGTCACTGCTGTGTTCTTTTGTAACTGGTTTCATGATTCTACAATGTGTCTTTGCCTTGACAAGAACAATAACTCCTGGGGAAAATAGCAATGGTACTTCATTTGTATATTTAGCAATTAGCCTGTGACTTTGAATTGACTTTATTACCCACTCCAGCCTTATTATAACTTATTGATGATCAGACCACATTTTAAGAACCATTCATGCAGAAGTGCAGATAATTTCAAAGGATACAAACATTTTCTTACAACTGCACTACTACAATCCACACTGGATCTGTCCAATTGAAAAGATAAGCGATTAGCTAACTTTTTCTGTTTTTAATTTTAAAAAGATTGGCGTGGCACTTATTCAAATACAGCACTTATAAAAATGTTAATTTTGAAGTTAGTCATGACTTTTATTTTTTTTTAACCTTTACTGATGGCAGCCATAACCTTAAAGAAACCTCACCCAGTCCCATTGTTTTCTATGGTGCTTTAGATAACACAAATTCAGGAAGTGACCTAGATAGTCCAATTTTTAAAGCTAAATGTTATACTTCATAAAGACAATTTAGAATTTTTGGAAGCACAGATTGAATATATAGGGACTATAATTTCATTTGAGGCAGTCATTTTTTCTGGAATCACTGTCCCTTTAAGGTGCAGGCATTGGTTGTTTTTGGTAAAAAAAACAAAGAACAAAAAAAAACCACACCCTACATTATATTGTTTACCAAAATGTATATTTTTTGCTAGGGGGGGGGGGGTTAGGGATGCTTTAAAAGTAGGAATTAATGCTGTAAGAATATTACACTTGCTGCTTATATTGTATGGACCTTTGATCACTATTTCAGCGCTAAATTCCACCAAATACACCAGACTATGTTTCAAAGGTCACCATATTACTACTGCCATTTGTAATGTTACAAATACTTGTATATGAATCAACTACAAATTCACATTTTAAATTGAGTGAGTCGTACCAAATCATGAAATATATGGTACATCAAAGGCATGCTTCAACATTTTTAAATTCTTCCAATAAAGATGAATTTGCACAGGAATAATTTAACATAATGATGTACAGTATATATGTATAATAGTTAGGGTGCTATAGTGTTCCTGTAAGGCTACACATTATGAGCCAACCAACTCCATCATTTATATCTTTTTTTTTTTTTCATTATTTTTCATGAACAGAAGTGGCAAGGTGTAAAACGAAAGCATGAATACTTATTTTAAATAATCAGTCAGTTGTTTTACGATTAAAGTTGTCGATGGTGCCATCGTAACTCATGTGGATAACAGTGGTCCAGCTAGGATTTTCATCTGCATAGCCATTGATCCTAAACCAAATCTGTTGATGTAATACAGGACATATACTTCATACCTGTTGTAACCTGTTTGTGTGACACATTTGAGAACACTGCCATAACACATATATTGTAATGCATATATGGTAATTCTTACTTAGAAAAGACTTTTATTAATTAACATACCCATTTACAAAGCGGCAGCAAATTAATGTCATTAATAAATCAGTGGTGCATTGAAGTGATTTGACATCATTTCTGTTGTCTACAAATGGAATTTTATTCAACGCTATGGAGCCCTGTGTCTACATTATGTAACTCTTAATATTTCATTCTGATGGTGTTAATTACTTTTTGCTTGATTAGTTTGCTATTTACTGTCCTAATGAAAAGAAAATTCATGGAAAAAAAAAATTGTAATTTTTTTTTTTGTTGTTGTTTTTGTTTCCTGCTCCAAAAAAAAACATGAACTTAAAGAAATTTTCTACCGTGCTTTTACAGAGTATATTTTTGGTACAGAGCCATAGTCCCATGATGTTTAGGTTGTTGTATACAGGCTATGTCAGTGATCCACTGATAATAAATAAACGGGTTTTGCACAACATAGACTAAAGGTGGATGGTTGGTCATTTTTGTATCTATTCTAACTTTTTGTATACTGGATCTTTTCCCATACTTCCCAGCATCATTGCCTGGCTGTTGTAGTTTCTTTCAGCACAACCCCTCCAAAACTTGATAGTATTTAAAAAAATAAATAAAAATCTGTATTTTTGGAAAGAATGAAAATATTCCCAATATGCTTGAGAAGAAAATAATAATTATAAATAAAACTCGGTATGTCTGTATCATTACCATTTTATTTTTCATTTTATTGGTCAGAATCTGTTTATCTGGAAATTTTTAAAAAGCTGTTTACATTGTAAAGAAAGAAAAAAGAAATAAAAAATAACAAAACCTGGCTTCTTTGTTTTTCTTTGGAGGGGGGAAAGCACTACACCTTTTATTATAAGACTCCTTTGAAAAAGGTTGAAATGGGCTCAGTAAATATCCCCCAATGGGATATGTATTCGAGCTGGTATAGTCGAAGGAATGGGAGGTTATGTCAGCAGTAAGTAGACTGATCTTAGGTTTTGTGGAACAGTCTAGTTAAATATACCGCAACAGTTGTAGGCACGAGCGTGGGTTGTTTCCCTTGTAATTTTGAAATTTCAGATGCTACTACTTTAAGAAAAAAAAAATGATGATAAATCTGTGTATGAATTAGGCCTTATAGATGCTGAATCCTGTACCTTGTGTACAGTATCACTAGGCTGATCTATTATGAAAGCATCCTACTGTTCATTGATATTATTTATACATAATATGCAACTGAGATGAGCCCCTTTGAACTAGATGTAAGCTTAATGCCCAGTCTTTTAATCCCACTTAGATCTTACATATAGTAGAGCTTGGTAGGGTCCGTTTTCTGGATAACACATGTATTGATTCATTCAGTAACAATCCTTCAAATCAATTGATTACTTCATGCACTTTAAAGAGATTACTTGGATCAAATTGATTAATTCATGTATTGGCGCCTTTGGCCTTTCATGTTAAGGAACTCAAATTTTTCATCCTTCACAAATAGTCGGTTTTGTCAACCTTAATTGATTCCTTCTTGCTGTTGATCACACATACAGCTGACTAGAGGATTTATTTAAAAATTATAATAATTTGGTATATGTAGAACGTTATTCATAGTGAAGCCCTGGGCACAAATAAAACATGGGATCTGATACAGAAAATGGTGAAGTTTTTCATGAGACTGGAAAGCAAGTTGCAAATAGCATTGCTATTGCCATCAAAGGAGGTGTTGAAGACCAGCTATATGGCAGGATGGTATACAGTTATCAGTTGAGCAGTACAGTTCTGAGTGGAGAAATATAAGCAGGTGAACACAGTCAGTGAATGGCATTGATTTGTCATGGCTGGAAGGCAGTAGAATGGCTAAGGAAAGACACACACTTTGAGTTTCGTCATATGCACGTGACTGCGATAAGCCCCTGTGGTATTTTTTTTTTTTACACATTTTCTGACAAGGGGCTGGGGCTTGTATAGTCCAATTTCAACTTAAAGGACATACAGAATAAAGCTTCAGAACTGGTGCAATGTGTCCAAAGAGCTTTCAATCTATTATTTTTGTCTTGTCTCTATTCTTACATTGACTTACGGTATGTTTTACATATATCCTTATATGATTTCATGTTAGCTTTGGCCATTCACCATTACACTACTTTAACACGTGGTGATATATAAGGATGGTACCATCTTCTATCTTGGATGGGCAATTACCTGCTTGAGAAATGGAAGGAAGTCCTGGGTTCCACATTGAGTGGGTAATTCAGGAAAGTCCGAACTTACCTGGTGATCCTTCGATTCACTTCGCAGAGACTGGTACGCGCTCCCTGCTCTCCTAAATGCGGAGATCAGCAAACACTTTAAAGGTATTCCAGTCTCACGAGGGGACGAGGGGTGGTCGCGAGGTGAGGCGAAGTACCTTTAAAGCGATGATACGGCTGAAACGTCATCACGTACATGCATCACGTGGTGACGTTCAGCCGAAACGTCACCATGGACGCGCGTCACCCCGCAGGAACCCTTTTAAGAAGGGTCCTGCGGGCGCTTCCGGGTGCCGCAGCGTTTGTCGACCCCTGTGAGACGGTCGTTCGACCCCCGCCGGGGTCGCGACCCACAGGTTAAGAACCACTGCCTTATACTGAGCCGATTGATTACAGTCACAGCATATGCTGTGCTGTAAGTAGCTGGCTCCCGATGCTTCCCCCGATGTGTCTTCACAGCGCTGGCTCACTGAAAAGCCAGCGTGAAGATCCTCCTACCATGTTTCACCTCGGGTGAAGAATGGGTTAAACATCATCACATTCTGTTGGAATAATACTTATTACTGTGTGCAACAACCACTTCAGTAAGTATTGCTTTTGTCTAGGGATATTGTCATTGTTGATAAAGTTAGGATGTTTAAAAAAAAAAAACCTCTGTGTAAAGAGGAAACAGTTTAGACTTTCCTTGCTGCAGAGACACTGATATGTGCAGACATGTTTTCCTGTGTGCTGTGAAGTTATGCTTGTTCTGTTCATGAATAAATTTCCTTTTGCTGTTTCACTACTGGAGAATGATCTGGATAATCTGCTGCTAACGCATTCATTGCGGGGGCCAATGAGAACGCTTCCTGCATTGAGTGTTATGATGATTGAAGCCAGTGAAACAACTGGCAGGAGCTGCGCGCTGGCTTCTTAGTGAGCCAGCGTGCTGTGAAGAAGCATCGGGGAAGCATCGGGAGCTGGCTAATTACAGCACAGCTCTTGCTGTGACTGTAATCATTCGGCTCTGTATAAGGTAAGTTTAAGGTATTTTAATAATTCTTTTACTTTTTAGCTTTAGGTCTCCTTTAAAGGTATAGGCACTACTCCTACTGGGAGGGGCTAAATGATGATTAAGATTATAGCTCCTCCAATCAGATCCCTTAAATCACGATCTAGCAGGGAATGAATGTAGGAGCTATCATGTCAATCATCATTTAGCTCTGCCCAACCCAACTCGGGAAAGAAAAGTCAGGCTGACAGAGAAGATGACAGAGAGAAATGCTGTATAAAAGTACATTTTTTTTAAATACATATATATTTACAAAAACTTTTCTTTCATTAGTACAACCTAAATTAGTATTAGAGTTTTGAGGTGACAGGTGCACTTTAAAGCATTTTAAATATTGAATACCAGCACAATAATAAAAGAAAACACTGTAATTTTTACAATGATGAGCATTAGCCATTTTCATTTTGCATCCTTATTTCTTACAATAAAGTCTAATAGGGGAATATTCATCAAAGTCTGATTTCAACTGTTAAACTAAATTTTCATCACTTTTGGTTGCTAAGCTACAAGGATCGCTTATTTGCTACTCCTTACGTACTCCGTACTCCGTACGCCAGATTTCCTTCGAGAAGACGCGAACGGCGTAGAATTTCGACTTTTTCACAAATAAGCCCCAGACTGTGTTACCATTAGGGTTACTTTCATGAATACAGTTATATTTTGGCATTTCAGTAACACCACTTGATGCCCCCCCCAGAGATAATGGGGGCAGAGGGAAGATTTACACAAACTGAGCACTAATAAAATGCTGATTTACAGGACTGACTTAGGTCAGGAGGATTGTATTTATTAGGCCATGCAGGGTTGCTGACCAACCAACCGATTGATATACTGGTTACCATAGAACAGGGAATGCTGGGAAGCTACTGTAACTGACGGCATTTACATTTAAAAAAAACACACACACACAGTCCTAAACCTGACTTGACTGCAGCGTGGGTGTAACAACACGCCCCCTTCCGCCTCTCCAGACAGCTGCCAACGCTGATTGGTCACCAGCAAACAGGGGTGTGTATGCGGCTGCCCTGTTATGTACAGGCTCCTCCCCCTTCCCTGGGCCTTCCATTCTGATGCTGGAGAGCTGCAGGTTCTTATCACTTCCTGTTAGGCACAGCTGACTCCAAGCAGTGGGAGTCAGCAGCAGTCGGTGCTTGGGCAGTGCTGCAGCATCTCATCACTGTTCTGTGCTTTATTATTAACTTTTTTTTTTTTATGGGGGATCGATTTTTATTGATTGATATTAAAATAAATAAGGATCAAGCCTTTGCAAGTTTAACAAAAAAATAAAAATAATCAGGTTTTACTGCACAGAACTAAACAGAGTATGGTGGACTGAGTCGTTATTGCTTGGACATTACATGTGAAGCCTCTGCCAGGAAAACCAGGTCAGTGTGATTCCCAGGAATTCCCACAATGGTTTATCCTAAAGATTCCAGAATATTATATTATATTATATATATAGAATATTATAACATCATACAATGGGGCATGTAGAATGCAGCACTCCAGCTCCATTGTTCATTTATATACACTGATAGCCTCTCTGGAGGTTCTGTTTATTATTATTATTAATAGATAGGAAATGATGTCTTTGATTTTAGTGACCAGTAACATGTGAACTAACAGGAGTTAACACTGTAAATCTTTCTGGTCACTGGATATACATTTTTTTATACAGACTATTTTATACCCTGGGCCTGTAACCAGCGTTGGATATTGGGTGTAAGTTAAGTGGCGGGTGGGCACCCAATTCTTGGTGATCTGTTGATTGTACCATGCTACTTACTCAGTACATATGTAGAAACAAAAGGTTACCTTTCCATCAGTTATAATCTGTTCCTCTTGCTTATGCCAATAAATAAAACGATAAGCCCACATGGCATAAGCAGTGGAACAGATTAAAACTGATCTACATTTCTTTTTTTTTTTTTTTTTTTTTTTTAGTTCACCCTATTTAAACGTTTAAATCGTTCAGTCATGAACAAACTGTTCCTGTGGCTTTCATTGTGCAAATGTACCAAAGAGCAGATGTTTGCAAGTTGAGCTGAGACATCTTGTGACCCTTTTACTCATACATTTTATGCAAATTTTCCAAAGTTTTCACAAATATTAGTCATTCTGACACACTTCCCCAGCAGGAATAAGGTTGTTCTTACAAAATCTTCATCGTTATGACTAGATACTTATGGTCCTTGCATTTCTAATAATATGAACACTACCAAGATGCATTTAATTCTAACGTCATTTTTTTGGTGATTGTTTCAAAATTACTGTAATGTCGATTATGTTACATTCTGGTAATTGTCACCATTTATATAAAAAAAATAATTCCCACTTTTGTTTATGGTAAGTTCAGAAAAGTGAACATACTCTGGGAGAAGAAGTAACAGCTTTATGGCTAATTAAACATCTTGTCACATGATAATGAAGACTATTTTACACATTGACGTTAAAATAAGCAGTTATGGCTTTTTACTTAAGGACAGATTAGTACATACACCTCATCGGTTTACATAAGAATTTACTGGTAAAAATTACACAATTCGTGCTTCATATTACTTTATTGTGCTTAATGATCCTACTTATGTTCAGTGTAATAAATAAAAATGCATTGAGCCTTAAAGATCATTTCATTGCTATGTTTTACTATTTTACAACAAATGTATCTAGTCTATTGTAATTGTGACCCAACTTGCCTTTCTTTAGAACGTGTTTATAATTATGTTAATTTGCATGGATAGACTATAGAAAACATAATAAACGTACATGTTGAATTATGTGTATGAACCATGACTTCAGATCCTACATTAAAATTGCTGTTCACAGTTTAGTGTTGGTAAGCGCACCCCCCCTCCCATTTTCAGTTATACATAGAGACTTTTTAAAAAGGGAAACGTTGTCACTTGCCACCATATGGGGAGGAAAGATCTATAAATGCACCTGACAGGACTATTTGGCTGTATCAGGTGGAATTTAAATACCCAGCCTAGAAAATTCTCTGCTTTTGTGTTTGATCTAATGGAGAGCAATATCTCACTTTCTTCGCCAGCATATGTTAGGTTACATTCAGTCATGTGTCTGTGACCTGTATAACAAATTTGGATGAGGAAGTGTGTTTGTCTTTAAAGACATTATAATGAAACACACTGTGCCCTGCAGTTTTCATAGGGCTAATAGCATAAGACTATACAGTGAACTCTGACACTGTTTTACTTACAAGGAGAGTAGCACTATTATTTCTATGAAAATGGCAGGGTGCAGTACATGTTAGTATCATTTTTAAATTCTTACAGTTGTCACCTCCTCCTTATTTTGAGAACGTATTTCCTAAGTGTAGTACAGTGGTACCTTGAGATACGAATTTAATTGGTTCCGTGACCGAGTTTGTAACTCAAGACAGTTCGTATCTCAAACCAATTATCCCTTTTTAAAATATTTTAAAATAATACATATGAAACGAATCCTTTCTGGCCAAAACAGTTTGTATCTCAAATTTCAGCTTGTATCTCAAGCAGGAAAACAGTCCGAATCGCAATTTGTATCTCAAGAAATGCGTATGCCAAGCAGCTCGTATCTCAAGGTACCACTGTACAATGTATTACTTTTGGGATGCACCTGCTATTAATGGGGAACTGTGATCACAGGCTGAATGGTATGCTAAATAGTAGTCTGCCTGTGCTTGGCTAAACAATCCCCTTTAGTAAGCTAACCATTTTAGCTTCTACACAGTGCCGGCTCTGCCATTAGGCAGAGTAGGCAAATGCCAGCGGCGCCGCCTGCCTAGGGGGGCGCCCTAGCATTTGCCTACCCTGCCTAATGGCAGAG
>WMED01001471.1:0-16348 GCA_019650415.1 Pipa parva
ACTCTTTTGGTCTCGCCAAGACTGGAATCCCTTTAATGCACTCGCTGATGTCCGCATGCACCTCACTTCGGACTATCCTGAATTCCCCTCTTAGGGGGAATTCACCAACGTCCGAAGTAGTGCGAACAGTTCGGGCGACTGCGCCAGTCACATCGCCGAGGTTCGCCTGACCTCGCGACCAATCAAATTACTTCGCTAAAATGCTCGCCAGCTCACTTCTCTCAACAGGCGGACATCGGCGAAGACTTGAATGCTGTATCAGTTTAATGTCTTCTAAGAGTCCGGCAGTGTTCGCCTGTTCGGCAAAAGCTATCTGGCGTCCATTTTGACGAAGTAACTTGAATGGTCGTGAGGTCAGGCGAAGCGATTCGAATGGTCGCGAGTTTAAGTGAATTCAGGTGACTTAGCTACTCGCGAACTGATGTATCTTTTCCATTACTTTGCGTGCGTGTGCACAGGTACTTCGACAATTGCGGAGTGTGTCGAAGTAGCGAATGCGATTAGCTGCGATGCTGCAAAGCACTTTTTTGCCTTCGCCAGCTCAGAGTGGCGAACTAGGGGATTGATGGCAGGGCTCCGGGGTTGATGGCAGGGCTCTGGGGTTGATGGCAGGGCTCCGGGGTTGATGGCAGGGCTCCAGTGTTGCGTGTGTTGACAATTCAATGAAAAATGAGAATGGCGACTGTGTTTGATTTACAACATGACATAGGAACAAGATTTCATTAGTAATATATGGAAAATTCACTAAATAGTGAGTGGGATAGTGGGAGACTGACGTCACCTCCCTTCATTCATCGCTCCGCATGACTTCGCATCCTCCTCTCTCTGCCCAACCACACCATACTGCGCATGCATCAGCGATCGTCGCCACCCAATTCTTCGCCAAGTGTACTTCTCATCTTTATTGGTGTGCGATGAGAAGCGAAGTCGCGACTATTTTGATTCAACAACTGGATTTTTAGAGATATTATTTTTAATTTTACTTCATGGGGCCTTGAAGTGGTGAAGTAAAATAGATGAATACTCGTTCGTTTGTAGGATTTTCAGTTAGACACGCGCACGCAAAATATTGCTAAGTTCTCTTGTGTTCGCGACTGGCGCAGTCGCCCGAACTGTTCGCACTACTTCGGACTTTGGTGAATTCCCCCCTTTAGTGTGTATAAGTGTGTCAGGTCAAGGAGAAATGTTCATCAAGAAAATCTTCATTGACACATAGTTACCAGTAAATACAACTGAAATTAAGAACATATTTAATATTTATTTGATAGTCTGCATAGGGGAGGTGGGATAAGGACAATACAAAGTGCAAGATGTACAAGAGAATCCCTACAGCTGCAGTGTATTGAATTCAAGTGAACATGAATAATATCAAATGTATTTGTAATTTTGGCACATGAAAAAGCTAAAACTGAGATGAGGAAGTATTGGGTAATGATGAAAATTTAAGGGATTAGAGGACCCTGAAGATTGCAACAAATCTACCATGGGCAGATAGAAGTATAAGTTGGACAGGACCCAGTATTTTGAAATACATACCCAGTAATGAGTAAGAGATGGGGCAAAGAGATGGGAGCTGGAATAGGGATTCTTTATGCGCTTGGGAAACATAAGCCATGAAAACATTGGTAAAGATTATGGTAATCTTCAATCCAAATAAATCACAATTTCATGGGCATTTAAAAAAGGACACAGCCAATACACATGAGTTTAAAAAGCATAATGAATCTTGTATTTGGACCCCTATTTTTCCTTATTTGAAGCCTGTTATATTCTTTATCCAGGCAAGTCACTTATAAACAAACACACAAGAGGTTATTTATCAAAATCTGAATTGTCTAGTAAAGGTGGGAATTCGCCACTTCCCCATATTCGGGTATACTGCAAACTCTGCAATGTGACGAATTCACCAGCTAATGACGGTCGCACACTACACAATGGATGGCTATTGTTGTGGCCGCACTTTAATTATGGGAATACTGATGCGGTTGGGACTTTACTATGGGAATCCGCGTTTTAGTGAATAAGGAGTAGAGAATGAGGATGTAGCCACCCAAAGTGGTGAGAATTCACTTTGTCAGTAGAATTCTCACTTTGATAAATAACCCCCCCCCCCCCCCCCCCCCCCCATAGTCTTTATAGGGCTGACCGTTCCTTAGAGCTTTTCTTACTAAATATAGAAAGGGGTCTCAAAATATTGCAGGTATTTATATAATTTCCCTTTGCTACATGTCTCAGTTTAGACTTCCACAGACATTTTACAAATAAATACAGCTGTTTCTATTACTTTAATATCTCTGTATAATCTCAGTATGAGTATAGATACTTTATTGCATCTATTGACCAGGAATAGTCTTTATCATTAGCTATTCTATAAATCTATTAGGAATTCTCTACTGAAGTCGAGGAATTTTACTTTTTCTCTGCCTAGAACAGATATTTTTAATGCCGATCCTCTATTTACTCTACTCGTTCATGTTTTTAAGTTCTCCCTTGTAATATATACAATATAATACAAATTGCCCTTTCCACAAGGAGAAATGCCCCCTGGAAGTGTTCTGTGAATGACATTAAACCAATTGGGTGTATAAAAAGGTTACATATGGAATTTTATCCAAAATTCAAAATCTTAAGCAGTAAATCTTATTATACAGTCCTTTTTTAATCTTGTTTTATTTGAAGAAAATACCTTTACACACTATGTTGCTTTAGTTTCAGATGCTGGATTTTCAAGCAGAAGCGTTTGATGGAGACTAGTGGATTATTTGTGAATCCTCATCACACCTACGCTGAACATGTGTTACTACCATGAACACAAGGGAACTGCATGAATAGTTGGCTGGTAGCAAACCATTATTTTGAAAATCAAATTGTCACTTTTGCTGCTAAGAGTAATCCAGGATTATGGGGTCTGAAGAGAACGTACCAAAAGTTTACAATAGTACTAGTTTTTATATCAAGTGTTTTTGTACTGTATTTGGCATTAAACTAGGTATATTTGCGATAGAAGGCTCAGCTTCTTAAAAACATAATTCAGTCAAAGAAGGATCACATTGATGATTTAATAGAATATTATCCTGTTGCTGAGGACATAGAGATTTTCTGCAATATACAGTAAGTATTATGGACATTTCTCTTAAATACTACCAAATGATGACCAGAATTCAGCATAAATAATCCCCCCTTTTTCTTTTTTTTTACAATTTTTGATAAAATTATGTCAAAATTAGCTTGAGCCCTTTCATTTATAAAGTATTCATTTAATTAAAATTACAGGGTAATATGAAATCCAGCACTTATGTATATGTCCTTGTGATCCCTATACATTTTGTAAAGGTGTAGGAAGAGGCAATTTGGTCAATAAATTTTCTTTTAAAACAAACATTAAATTATATTTTAAAAATGTTTCTATAAAGTATAATTGAGCTTAATGCACCTCCACTTGATGTTCAATGTAGATCTCAACTATCCCATGACATAGTAAAACATCTAATGGTATGCAATGATGCTGAGTATAAAAATAATGTAAACTCTGCAATGTGTGATAGATAAATCATATGTTTAGGGGACAAACAACTCTTTCTGTAGTTTATAAAGTTACTGTAAGTCACTCTAGAGTTCCTGGGCTATAGAAATGATGTTAACATTTTGACTTGAACAGTAATAACAAAAAAAAACAAAAAAAAACACAAATATTGTTGGCTTTCCCCCTGTTCAAAGTCCCCCTAATGATCTAAAACCGGGGTCTCAAACTCGCGGCCCGCAGGCAACTGCGGCCCTGGGACGCGAGTTTGCGGCCCCCGGTCCTGCACTCCACCAGGCATTTTGTTCGCCGGTGGAGCCCTGGAACCGACAAAGAGGGAGTCCTAGCCGACTCCCCTGTGCAAAGAGGAGGGCTCCTGTGACCCGATTGGTCACAGGAGCCAATAGGAACCTGGGAGCACATGTGATCAGTGCTTCCGGGTTTCTTCTTCTCTAATGTGCTGCCTGCAGTGGCAGCAACAGCACGCGCTGCTGAACTCTGCCGTGGGGGGGGGGGGTAAGTAAAACTAAACCACCAACCCCCCCGACTCCCCCACAGCCACCCTGGACCCCCCCACAGCCACCCCGGACCCCCCCATGGCCACCAATGTAAAACATTAAAATAATCTCCAATGGCTCCACAACCCCCCAACCAATACCCCCAGTGTCCCCAGCTTGCCCCCCCAGCCATAAAATTTACCCCAATAATAATAATTTTAAAAAAATCACAAATGTGCCAGTAGACCATGAAGCCGCACATTGCCCCGCAGAGCTGCACATTGCCTCGCAGAGCCGCATATTGTCCACTACAGCCGCACATTGCCCCGCTGACCCGCGTATTTCCCCACAGAGGTGCTAATTTCCCCAGCAGATGCAAATCACGCAGCACAGCTGCATATTGCCCCACAAAGCTGTTGATTGCCCCGCAGGGCCATGTATTGTTTTTAATCTGTTGTTTTCTTGTGGAAAACCTGATGCGGCCCAGCCTCACCCAGACTCTACCTCCAGCGGCCCCTGGTTAAATTGAGTTTGAGACCCCTGATCTAAAACATGTTACCTAAAATGCCTAGATGAAGTTCACTACTGGTCTGTACAGAAAGACTTCAAATATATTTAGCATTACACAGTTATGCAGATAGATGACAAAAAAGGCATTTTCTAATGGCACAAAATTGTGCTCATGTTAAACATGCTGCACTGTGGAATGATAAGGGGGTGCACTGTACATATATTTTGCTACATTTTAGCTGCAGGACTGATGTCATTCAAATATGCATTGTTACATCTAGTTTGAAATGTTATTTCCAAGCAGAGTTATAGAGCTTGTCAGAGAAACTGAATAAAAAATTGATTTCACCTGCCAGAGTGAATCCACCAAACTATGTTCAGCCATAGAGTAGGGAAGGCAGTTGTGCATATTCACTAAACACCTTATTGTCATGGTGATGGAGCCATTTACAGCAAAGTACTTTCTGAGTGCAGTCAGGTGAATAATAGCAGAGGCATATTAGAGTGAATTTGTCATGAACATAAATATTCTGGTGAATTGATGACATCTTCACATGGATCTGTTTTAAGAAAACAATGTCGCTATAAATATTTATTTCTATGCTAAGAATTTCTACATCATGACAATATGCATATAATAATATAAGTAGGGACGATTTGTTGTGTTTTGACCACAGATACCACCACAGTGATTACCCTTCTCTGATAACATTTATGATGTCCTATTTTGTATTTATTTATATGTTTTTTTACTGATTGTAGTGGTGGCTTGAAAAACTGTTACAGAAGGGAATTATGGACCCATTATAATATATAATTAAACAGTGTATGTTTACTGATTTATTAACTAATTACACTCTTGGGACTTGCTGCAGAACAGTCAAACTTTATTCATTTTTGTTGACTCATTATCAACTTTTTGGTCTTCAACTACACAATCAGTACAATACAATGTAAAGTGGTATTTTTCATTACATTTGTACTACACGCTGAAGCTGCTGTCATGTAAACACTTCCCATTACTTTCTATGACATTTATATGTACCCACTGATACAGTTGTCATTATGCATGAAATAGAGCAATGTGTAAAGTAACTGCTAGTTTTAAAATGTATCACTAGAAATAATATAACTGTTCAGCCCTGCGTATCCTAGCAGCACTTTAGAAATAAAAATATATTTACATGACTTTGTTCACAGTGCCACTTCATACATATTACCCTATGCATTCTATTCTCATCGTCTGTTTTTTGTGAAATGCTGCAGGCTTGGTCCATTAAGTTTTTAAAGTCCATAAATTGCATCTCCAGTCATTCTGTATGTAGAAAGTACCCGGCACTCCCAATATTAAAATCGTTGAATTTATTAAGTCACTTAAAAACAGGATCCAAAAGTAAATAAAAACATAACGGTAGCGCCTCCTGACGCGTTTCGCGCAGTGGCGCTTAGTCGTAGGAACCGCTACCGTGTACAAACAACACTTAAATACAAAAAGTCTTACCTGATTAGCCCAGGATGTGTGTAATCGCGCCCGCGATCTGTATTGTCTATCCCCCGTTCAACTGCTTCCTGTTTCTGTGTGTAAGAAGCAGGGTGTGTGATCACGCCTACCAAGCCCATTTCCAATAATCTGATTGCTTGGTGCTGTCACATGGTGTGTGTCACATGCACCTATGATGTTGAAGGAGCTCCTATGATGAAACCGGGGGATGTTAAAGAGGGCAATTGCCCACACTTAATATGGCCGATATTGCAAACATTACACACAAATACAGATAAATGGAAATAAAAACTATGGAGAATGAGGCCTAAACCATTCTTAGTAATTGTTTATAATTTTCCCTTTTAGACAGAAAATTAGGGTATTAAACATTTCCTGTTCCACCTGTCTAATGACTTTTTCTTTGTGATAGTGAAACACAATTAAATAAATACATTACTAACAACTTCTTTAGGCTGAAATAGAAATAACAAAACGAAGGCACACTGCTACCAGGTAATTAACAGCAACAACAAAAAAAATTATATATATATATATATATATATATATATATATATATATACACACACACACACACACACAGTTGTAAGGCATTATTGCTTAGATCTGCTCAACCCAGAACGTCCAATTAAAAGCAGTAATGTACTTGATAGAAAACTAATTTTACATGAATCATGGCCAGGGTGCACGTTCTGACAAGGGATTATCCATAAAGATAACATGGTATACTTTTTGTTGTGGAAATCTGCACCTATTTTAACTGCAAAGGTTCTTTAAGACACCAGTATTTCACTCTTCATAATTAACAGATCTTTACCCAAGCCTTTAAACCCCACACATCCTCTGCTACCTTAGTCCTGCACAAGTCACTGTGCTGTGCTGAGGAATAAGAACCAGAAACAGGTAGAGGTAGATGCACCGTATGCTGCAATCAATCTAGGAGTATCTGTTTGCTTATCTATTTCCTTTAATGTTGCTTTAAAATATTGGCTTGTTTGAGTTTCAAAACTCTAATATGAACTCCACTCTTCAAACGTACCAGTCATGAAATGATTTATTATCTGGTTCTAAACATTTAACAACATCACTGGGCAACCTCTAAAATGTTTAATATTTTTGTAAATGACTCTACATGACTACACTGTACAATTTATTTTTTCCAAAATAACAAAGTCAAAAATGCTTCTGACATGCAAAAGTTAACACATGGTTTCACATGAATTATTTGTATATATAAATGTATGGATTTATAGTTTAACGAAATATCTATTTTTAATGTCACTGAAAAGAAATCATCCAATCCAATAAATTAAACAACTTGGTAAACTGTGGTTGTCATTTTCTTTGGTTGTGGATGTTGAGAATGGTAGTTTAGTGCAATGGTTTTGTAACAGGAAATTGTAATGTTATGGCTTGCCCTTTGATAATTGGTTTGCTGTTTCATAATCAGTGGTCCCTCTTCATATAATACTGAAATACTTCTGAGTCTCTAAAACTATAAAGAGAGCTTAACAAAGAATAAAAGCTGCATGCCCTTGCACTAGTAATAGTTCCATACTGGGTAGGGTCCTGGATAACTGTGAGGGAAACATCATAAAAGGTTGGTCACTATTGGTATACTGCCTGAAGGGTTTTCCTACTTCCTGTATCTGCATTCTAAGGATGCATACCAGATACATGGAGTAACCTAAAACTGAATTATAGCAGGTAAGGGAAAACATGATATCCTCAGGCCAACATGAATTTCCAGGCTAGAAAATTCTATTTCTCAGCACAGTCTTAATTGCATATTTTGGAAGAAGCAGCAACACAATGAGTAGTGCAAAACAAATCAGTGGAACGAAAGCTACTGGTTCATTCCTGGTAGCAATTTGAGTAAAGGTTCTCGGTCTATCCTCTTGGATTTTTCACTTGACTAGCCAGACTTAAATCTGAAGGTCTAAACCCTTATGTCTACTTGGTAAAACCTCAGATTACTCACTACCTGCACTTCATGAATCAGGCAGACACAAGTACTTATAAGAACTGTCCAGAAAAATGGCACTTAATCTATTGGTTGCCCTGTGAAGTAGCTTCAACTGCTGTACCTTAAGTAGGCATCAGGGGTACTTATATTACACTCAATAATAACACACAATATGGTGGTCACTAATATGTAACATGGTTCTGCCAACATGACTAATTGTGTGCTGGAAGACATCTTAGGACATCTTTCAAATTTGTAATTGGGGCATAATCATGCATGAATTATATCATTGAGTGATCTGGAGGATCTGTGTTTGCGACTTAACCTAATTAAACCCTTTCAGCATAACCATCAAGGACTTTCAGAAACAAATTAGCATCACATTCTTTTTTTCCTGATCTGCTTGGTGTTTTTCATTTCTTTTTTTTCTTGCCAATTTGAAGACCCAATACCCAAGATATAGATTATCTTTGCTTCAGCTAAACCTGGTGTCTCTCTAACAAACTAGAAACTGTACAAAGGGCAATTTTACATTTATATACACTTTCTAGTTACATTAATGCACGGTACATATGAATAAAGATTTTCACAACATTTAATTTACACATTCCTGCATTTTACACATATGTAACCCGACCCTTCAATTTCAGATAAAGCATTAGAAAAATGTTTCAGCTTTACATTCCAAATGTAGCTACTGTGTAATAAATCAGAATGACCTATCCTTTATGGAATATTAGTACAGTTACCATGTTTTATATCTTTTAGTCATTGAGAAGAATTAAACAAGATGTGGCTTGTTACAAAACTATGAGATAACATTTGGTCATTAAGCACAGCTTTAAGCTATAAACTACAGGCACATTCTTGCTGTGGATGGGATTTTTTCCCCGCCTAAATCATTCACATCATTGAAAAGAGAGTTCACACTACAGCAGTAGCTTAGACTAAGAAGAACTTAGAACATCTCTTTACTTTTTTGGTGGCTAAGGAATTCCCATCATCATCATCCAAATATGAAGATCAATATCCTTCTTTTGGTAACAGTGGCCTGTTTCACTGGAACCTGGGCACAAAATGCAGGGAGTGGAGACAGGATACCCTTCCAGACCAAAGCCAAAGATGCATGTGTCATGAGCCCCAGTGGTCAAGGTGAAATTCGACTTAAAATAGAATGCAAAAATCAAGGCAAATCATATTCTTGTGAATTTGCTGGAAAACCATCCTACTGCCGTGCATATAACAAAGATAAAAAGGGGTTTTGGAACAGACTCAGCCAGGATCTAATGAAAGTCACAAACGCATGTGAGGCACAAGTAATTAAGCACACCCTGTGTCCAAAAGCTCCTTCTCAGTCTCATCTTCGACAAGTGGTTGGAAGTCCACAATCTGACACAGCGAAATCTAATGTGAAGCCACCTACTCCAAAGAAGGTGACAACAAAAAATCCTCCAGCAACTAAGAGGCTTGCCCCTAAGAACCTGGTTGAGGAACCAGAAAACCCCAAGGCAATGAAGATCGCAAAAACCCATTGCTCGTGGTATTTTCAGAAATTCTGCTCTTACATTGTAGAAATATTTGTAAGCTAAAAGGTAATCTTGTATGTTTATTAATCTTTAATAGTTAAGTAATTTTAATTGGCATCTAAAATTCCATTCAGCCAAAAAAAGACAACAGATACTAAAGGGCAAAATTTATTATTAAAGTCGGAAAGACCGCTCTTGGTCTTTCCGAGTTTATCTCTCAAGATCTCGTGGTGTTCCTGCAAGATTACTGTGCAGGTTTTTCGATCTCAGTTTTTCAATAAAAAGGTAGCTATATTACTAATGCAAAGTGTAGCTACTTTTCCATTGAAAAATGTAAAAAATCAAAATCAAAAAATCAAAAAACTTGCACGGTAATCTCATAGGAACAACGTGAGACCTCACTTGATAAACTCATAGAGACTGAGAGCAGTCTTTCTGACTATAATAAGTTTTCTCCCTAATTGATGTATTGCCTTTTGAGTATGTGTAATCTCCTGAAATATGCTGCATGAATGAATTCAGCTACAATCCACTTGTCAGTTACACCCATAATGTTATCACCAAAAACACTGGTCTTCAGCAATTAGCTGTCAGAATGTTACAAACAACAGCATCCACTGACATACATTGACTATAGTCCAGATTGTCTCTTAAAGGTGTGAACTTGCCAGCTAACGACTGTCACACACTACACAACAGACTGCTACTGAAAAGGTCAACTTTACTGTGGGAATACTTACTCAGTTGCGAATTTGCAATGAGAATCTGCTGTTTAGTAAATAAGGAGTAGAGAATCAGGGCATAGCCACCCGAAATGATGAGAATTCACTTTGACAGATGAATTCTCACTTTAGTCAATAACCCCCCTCAATCTTGCCTTAGAATTACAGTTTGTCCATCACTTGTGCACTATTTCCAACAACCACACAGCTTTATGTATAAAATAACAAAAATATATTGTTTGCCTTAACTTTTATCCAATGCTTAAGTGTTGCCCCAGACACTTCTGGAAAACTACTTTCTTTTTTTTACTTGTTATCAAACTTGTTATACAATTGATTAACCTGAACTTAACAGGATCTGTCTAAAAGATACCTTCTGCACTCTTTCTTATGACATACTTTAATGTTATGGGTTAACAAAAAATGTAAGTACTCAAACTGCTTAAATGAAACAGAATGGAGGCAGAATACTCAATTTCAGATTTCCAAATAACATATTTTACTAAATTATTATATAAAATATAGACCAATATGAAGATCCGTGTGAGTTTTCATTCACTAAAAAATATTACAAATGTTTATTATAACACACAAGAGCATATTATTCTTTCATAGGTCAGGCAAAAGAACAGTTTAACTTTTTTTTTGTTGGCTGCTCTCTAATTTAGTGTATGGCTTCCATCCTCCTTGTGATCTTTATTGTGGTTTTCTATAGAAGGAATGAACTTATAGTAATAGAATAGAATATTCACTTATATAACGTAGACTCGTCATTCGGTAATCATCTGTCCATCAACTTCTTATTGAAAAGTATAAGTTAAAAAGCAACTAATTATGGCTAGTAACGTTATATATACAGTAAGTATATATAATATATATGAGATCATACCTGGTTATCAAGAGTTTGGTTTAGGTGGGCATATCTAGGGTTGTTAGTGAAAGGTTCAATGTCTGGCAAAAAGCATCCTAATGGGAACCAGTGCCTCAAGCTTTGTTTTGCATCACACATTTACAGTAAACTGGAAGAACATGTTTTGTCTTGTGTTTGTATTTATCCCTAATATTTGGCTACATTTATATAGATACAATAACACTCCAATCATATTTGTTTGATGAATTCATTATATACAGATGTTTCCAGAACACCTAAGGCATATTTATTAAAGTGGGAAACCTTATTATTGCTGATTTCAACCATTATTGCCATTATTTTGTAGGAATGGCTTTATTTTGATGGTAGCAATTTATCAAGCCTTGATTTTTATCGCAGCAAAGTAATGCATTCAATTTAGCTATATAAATATCATTTAACGCTACATATCGATGCTGGACAGTTTGTTTATACGCCATTTCAACAAACAGAGCTTTGGAACTAAAATCACATTCAGTGCCTGCTAAAAGTAATGAATAACTCCACCCATAGAATGGCGAAATGTGGTGTAGCTGAATTTGATTGGAAAAAATCAAACACCCACTTTAGAAAATGTCGGGATAAAATCGTAAATGAAAGTATCGGCAATATCAATATCACAATCAATATTATAATATCGTAATTGATGTTATCGATCTGGCGGTAACAACATACAATGAAAACCAGTGATGGAAAACTACAAAGATACATAGTAAATAGGAGAAGAGGTCAAAATCTGTAAAAGAAAAAAAAAAATTACTATTCGATTTACAAATGAAAAACAATTCAACTTATGTAAATATGCCCCTAATGCGAGTAGTTACAACATGGGCAACGACCTTTGTATTAGTTTACATTGCCACTTGGCATATATTTAAAGGTCCCCCATTATATGCTGGAGATGAGTGGTAATGTACAAAATCACCAGATATTAACAATGAAGATTTATTGGTTAAGGTAAAACAATGGCAGTCAGTACACACAAGCAACAATGCAGTAACTTAGTAATGCACATCTAGCTTTCTGGGGACCACCTCTCATGGTGGAGTTTTGGTTGCCCTCATCTGGTGCACTTCTCTTTCTCTATACAAGTAAAGTGTCTTTCCTCCATTACACACTCTGTGTTGACTTACAAAGAACTCCAACAGCATCTCTGATTTGTAGCCCATAAATTGCTTCTACATTGACCTTTTCTTCCCTCTGTGAGGACTTATAAAGCAATTGGCATGCTCAGTGATGCCATCTCTTAATGACTACCACTGAGTCCCTACAGCATATTTAATGCCTTAGAAAACTGGTTAATAAGTGTATCGAAAGAAAAAGCTGGCTGACTTCTAGTCCTAATTTTTAAGATCTATCCTATCACTACTAGGTAATGTAGTCCAGTCCTAATTAGGAAGAAAAATAAAGAACTGATATTTTCTGTGGCAGAACCAACCTACTTCCTATATTTTCCTATAGACTGACAACAGCTCTACAGTGCAAGGACTAATAATGGACAGCACACAGGCTCAGATTACATAATATTGGCTGACCTAAAAGAAGAAAATTTTCTGTATAGATGAAAATAAAGAGGTAAGGGTAGGTAGTCACACTTAAACATATCATTTTATTGGGGACCAGGAGCCAACAGGTACAATGCTACATCATATGTTACCCACTGGGATTTGTTATTATTTGTCACAATATTTGAATTGGGCAGAAGGTCATACTAAGTCACACAATTATCTAAGTCCAGGGTAGGATTGATTTTGTGCCTCAGATAACAGTCATGCTGAAATATGAATGTTGCATCTTATCAGGTTTTTACAATCCTTTCAAACACAACCAGTCCCCCCCCCACAAACACATACACTGATTATAAGATGCTGCCACCTACTTACTTCATGTCAGGGAAACATTTTTGGTTATTGATCAGTTATAGTATTTACAGTTTGGTCAAAAAGTTTGATTTCTTATTTTCGTATACTACAAAAGGGGTTCTATAGAGATATTTATGTGAACTTATATGGAATTTATCACATAAATACATTCTAGCAACAGAGCTACAGTATATATCTCAAACAATATTTTTATTTTTGCTTGGTTATCTAATGGTTTTAAGGTAGGGCGGCTTATACTTCCTACTGATACAATTCCTAATGTAGTTCAGAACAGGACTGATTTACAGCATTAGAATTTCCACTTTTCACCTCTCACTATGTATATTTGAGACATGTTCCTACCAGTCACTTTACACTGTGCAGGGCAACTATTACTAGTATTACAGTATGACTTATAAGGTTGATATATTCAGATATCAATGTATAATAATTGTTTAAAATATATTCCAGGATGACTTCATCCACAACATCTTGTTTCAGTCTGCAAATGCTTTTTTTTTTCTCCAGATTTAAATGTTTGAAGTAAAGTGAATGGGTTACCTGGAGGCAGATTGTGGAAGTTTGTCTCAAAAATGTACATTTAATGAATGAGGGATTTAAAATTCTAATTTTGTTTTGCAGAATGCATCCAGAGGTTGGCTGAAAAATGAACACAGGAATTGAGCTCATTATTTGTGTAATGGAACTGGCCTTGTGAATGAACTATTGGCTGTTTTTTGTCCATATGGATACTATCTCTCTTGTAAAGGACATATTTACAATCCATGTTTACATAAATGGAACTTCCTATAGGCTGTTGTAAATAGCATTATAAAATCTTCCTATCTAGCTAAACTATTTGTAATTATTTTTCCCCCATATCTCAAAAGAAATATAATTGAATTCCAGAGGTATAAAAATGCCTAAAAAAAAATAAAATAAAAAATAAACGGATATAGGATGCTGGGCAATGATATATACCTTGTATTATATATTGGCAAATGTTATACCAGATTATTTAAAGGGGAAACCTACATTTTATGAATATAACCTATTATTTTTCTTAAAGAAAGCATTTCTTTAATTGTTTTTCCCCTCAGAATAATTATGTTTTAACCTTTATTTGTAATGTGAAGTCATGCGAAGTGATGTGAATTCCTCTAGTGAACTGCAGTGGCATCATCCTCACCATAACCCACTAACTGTATATAAGTGAATATTCCATCTGTTTATATGTCATCTTGTAGCTAGTTCATGTTAAGAAACAGACTAATTTAGTCACAGTCGCCATTGTTACTTTTGAATGAATACTCACCTTATGCCACACCACAGCCCTGCCGTCAAGTGCAATGTAGGGTCCTCCTCAAAGCCATATATATTCCAGAATTCCTCTCTGGGTGCAGTCTACATTTGAGAAGTCCTTTTTACAGAATACCAAGAATGTGAGCCCCACAGCCAAGCAGAAATGTTTAAGGTATATTCTACACCATTGATAGCCAACCTTTTGAGCTTGGTGTGTCAAAATTCATCAAAAAATCAAGCATAATTCAGGTGGTGTGCCACTTTGAGAAAAATCCATTCCTAACAGCATCAACATCTGGAGGCGGAGCAGCTCTTCTACTAAGAGCGCGTCACGAATGGCGCCATGACAAGTGTCAGCAAGAATGTCTCAGCATGTCACCCTTGACACGCGTCATAAGTTAGCCATCACTGATTTTACACTTTCAAAAAAATAAAAATCACCAAAAAACATAGAAAAGTTATTTAAGAAGTGAATTCAGCTTTGTAGGGGAATCATTCTTTCCAAATCCCACTGTTATGGAGCATCTGGATCTCCATTAGATTCACATACTAATCATAATTTAATCTCTATAAAGGCATTCAACCAATGTCCATATTTAACCAAAGAACAACTCATACCACTTGACTGGTAGAGAATAGCTCAGCTCGACTTCCCTTTAAGAATCTCTTTCTGCGCTAACAAAAACTTGTTCTGATCTCGTAATTGTTTGTACATATTAATCACACCCTCAAATATTTTCTATGGTAAACAGACTATTTATTTGGCATTTATATAGAGCTTAACTTCTCTAATATCTTTAATGTAGTGATTAATGTTTGGGCCTTTTTTTAGTTCTTCTGGTTTCATTTTTTCCATAGATACCCAAAACTCTATTCCATATTGCTAGTGGGTGCAAAGGTTTATAATAAGGCAGAATTATGCTTGTGTCATTTGAATCTGTTCCCTATTGTACGCATGGAAATCCTTCCTTAGCATTTGCTGTTGTTTCAGCATTTTCTGTCCTGTTACTATTAAACATATAACCTTTTGATTACTGATTTACTTAAAGTGATCCTGTCCAAAATTCAGAACATTATATTTATTTACATTGAATCTCATCTGCCACATCTTAGTCCGTCTTCCATTGCATCTAAAACATGCTGTAATGAGTCGATGCTCTTATCTGATTCTGTAACAGATTTAAGTGTCACTTACAGCTAATATTATTCAAAACAATCCATTATTATATTTTTTGTAAACAAAGATTTGTTGATGTGCGTTTTATCTGAAAATATATATTCAAAGTATCTGGGGCATATCTGAGGGACAGACTCCAGAGCATATGAGGCCTACAAAACCTCTGCAGTCTTACCTGTGTGTGTTATTGGGAATGGGCACTGTACATGGCACATAACCCTGAATCTGGGATATTTAAAATACATTATTATTTATCACATTTAAAAAAGGAAACTGTTGAGATATTCATAATAAATACATTCATTTTCAGTACAGCCCTGCAGATTGCATTTTTCATGTGTTTATTTAAGGGGCAGTGTTTACATGTATGATCATGGGTTTTCAGGTGCTCTACTGTTATTTACCTTCCTCATATTACTCCAAATGATGTAATAAATACATATACAGAAACAAAAACACCTCCAAACTTGTCTATTTTATGTGTACAACACGAAATCCACATCAGTAGCTTTATCATCAGAACCAAAATCAAAATCAAAACCTCGAAGTAGAACTAAAACCAGTTTAAACACATTTGGATTAAGAACACCTGTACCATATTCAACAAGAGGTCAAAAAGTAAGCCTGGAAACTTCAGACCATTTCATTTAACTTCCATTCTGGGAAACATTTTTGAAGGCTTTACTGAGAGATTCTATCCTATAGTATCTCAATGTAAACAAATGTATAACTCTATATCAGAATGGGTTTATTTGGAATCGATCCTGTCAAACTAATCTAATCAGTTTCTATGAGGAGGTCAGTAATAGACTAGACCGGGGGAGTCACTGGATGTCATATACCTTGATTTTTCCA
>WMED01001471.1:16525-27489 GCA_019650415.1 Pipa parva
TGGTGTTTAAGTTATTATGTGTGCAAAAAACACTGCTTTATAAAAAAAAAAAACATAAAAAAAAAGTCCCAGTATTTTGTCTGGTAAACCTAAAACCATATGCCTCCATGTAAGTAATCCCCACATATAAATCAAATTACCCTAGAGCAGCGTTTCTCAACCTGTGGGTCACGCCCCCTTTGGGGGTCAAAACAGGGGTCGCCTAAGACCTTCCGAACCGCCGCTCCTCTAACTATTTACAGTGAGGTCTTCCCCCTCGCAGATATGACTTGGCATGATGAGGTCGTTGCAGGAGTTGCGGCCCAAGGTAGGTTGAGAACCGCTGTCCTAGAGGTAGGATTCTTTTTTGGAAGGGATAGTATGAAGTATACTTGTGTCTAAAAAGATTTCTAGACAGACAGTGTATAAGAGGTCCACCAGGAAGCATCTGCAATCTCTGTAGATCAGTGGTTCTCAACCTATGGGTTGCAACCCTTTTTGGGGTCGAATGATGATTTGGCAGGGGTTGCCTAACACCCCTCAAGGATGTTGTGGATTTCGCATACCCTTTATCCATGATTGCGACAATATTTTCGTAGTAAAGTCTCGATTGCAACAATATTCCCATATAATTATGGGAATATTGTTGTAGTCGTGACTTTACAATGGAAATATTGTCACGGTTGCAACTTGTTGTCATGGATAAAGGGTCCCAGCAATAAAAAGGTTAAGAACCACTGTTGTAGAACATCTGTGAGCGCAGTGGGTAGCACATGATTCCATATGCTACCTACTGTATATAGCAGTGTAAGGGAGGGCTTTGCAACTCCAATAAATAAATAGACAGGATGTCACCTAAGCAATAATGATTAGTAAACAATAGCTACATGGCAATGTGTAATGAGCCTTAGAACATAATTCAAAGTCATGGTAGAAAGAAAGGGTTGAAATTTACCACTTTTTCAACTGTTTTTTGCTTGAAGTAAACCTGATGAATATAGTCACCCCGAAATGTTGTATGTGTGAGCATGCCCTTCAATAAATGGGGTGTTTCCCTTGAAGATAATACAGTGAGCAGCCTTGGCTTTTTCTAGTGTTGCTTAGAATATGGTCCACAGCCCATGCTTTGAGCTGTTGCCATTTTCTCTGCTGACATTGCCAAAAAAGTCTAGATCAGGAATGGCAAACCTATGTCACGCATGCCAAAGAAGGCACGCAAAGCCCTCTCTGTTGGCACGCGAGTCTTCACCAAATCTGTCTTCAGTACAGGCTGCGAACCCGATCTGACAATTTTCAGGCCGGATCCATGGCCTGCACTGAAGGAGCGTTTGCTCAAAGGCGAGTTTTCCTCCTCTGATTAATGTATACTCCTTCCCCAGCGCAGGAGTGATGACATTGGAGTCCCAAAAAGGTTCGCCAACACTAGTCTAGATATTGCATCTCTATTAATTATATATCTTTTATGTTCCAAAATATCGGCCTTCGAAGCATTAATGGCATTACCAATATAGAGACTTAGGCATCCCAGGACAAAAATCATTTTACAGTTTTAAGGTTAGCCCTGACAACTGGAATGGGGGAGGGGGATACTTGAACAGGGCCTAGCCACAGCGGACAATTGATAGGTGAGTTGGTAGTGAGGGGAGGGGGTCAGTGGGTTTCTAGGAAAAGCAGGAGTATGAAAGTTGAGGGAAGGGTGTAGGCAGCAGCCATTTTAGAGATAGTAGGAGACATTAAATCATGAGTGAGATTAGTGTGAGTATAGTGAGGATGGACCCCAGGGAGTTAGATAGCAAGGGGATGTTAAAGGTGGATGTAGGAATGTACAGTATATGCGTATATGTATATGCACACATAATTTAAAATAAAAAAGTTTGGTTATTCTTTCTTCTTTTAGTTGCTGAGCAATGTAAGGTCTGGGTAGTACATCACTCGTATATATTTCGGGTGGAAAAAAGAGCAGAGGTTAGGAGGGATGGAAGGCAGCTGGAGTTTCCAAAGGATGAGGTTCAGTTGCATTGGTTGGGCAGGAGGACGTTACTGTGGAATGACATAGCCTCTTTGTGATTGACATGTCTAAAAGGGTTGGATCTCCTTATGTAGTGGTATTGCATGCAGGAGGTAATGATTTGGGAAAATGTCCGATGAAGATGTTGCAGAAGGATATCAAGAGCGACTGTTTACATTTATGGCTATGTTTGCTGAATTTGATGATTGTATGGTCAGAGATGGTAACGAGGATAGCATGGAGAGGTGCCAACTTGTAAGTGGCTATTGATAGGCCAGGATACAAATTAACAAAGCAGTATCTAAGTTTGTACAATTAAATGGGGGAGTGACCCTGAGGCATAAGGAGTTAGAGAGGGATAGCTTTTTCTTCCACCCAGATGGGGTCCTCTTCAATGAATTGGGGTTGTACATGTTTAATTTAAAGTTACAAGAGGCTGTTGAGCCCTCAAAGGGCTTGGGTCCCTAGAAAGGAGTGGGTGGTCATTTGGTGGGCAACCAGGCTGAGCGTACTCACTGAGCTGGAGGAGAATGTGGCTAGTGGGTGGTACGGATATGGGAAGGGCAGACTGACAGGATCTTGCTATGTTGTTTAAGTTGAGAGCGTTAAAAAACTGTTTCTTTTAGCTAACAAAATGTATGTTATTGGTTATGGTTACAAAATGTTTTGCTGTTCATGTGTATGTATGAATTAATAAAGCTGTGGTCAATATTATTCCAAAAGAAGTTGTGTGATAGATTTATTATCAGGGGGTAAGGAAGCAGAATTGGGAGTGCCTTGTTCAAGTGTTTAATCTTATGACTTTGACTACTAGAATCTGAGAAAATGTTTATCTTTATTGTGTGTATATACCTCACAGTTCCCACAGGGATAACAACTTTACCCATTGATTCAGTAATTGATCTATCCTGTGTTTTCAATCCTACAGTTTATCACTGTATACCAACATACCTCTCAACATAATTGTCATCAAAACTGGCATACTCTTCTGTGAACTAGAAGAAAACACCTCTTGTCTCTAAATATCTCTACCCACGATATTTTTGTAATCATTTTCTTCTTTTAATAGAATCAGGGGAATTCATCAATGGGGCAATCAGTTACAGAAGTTTAGTAACCCATAGCAACCAATCAGAAATAAGTCTTCGCTGCTAGTAAAGAGCAAGAATTGCAAAAAACAGCTTCTGATTGGTTGGTATGGATTACTAGATATCTGTAAAATTTGCCCCTTTTGATAAATTACACTGATACTCTTGTAGCTCTTAAAGGCAACTAGTTCCAGGACACATATAGACAACCCCTTCCTCCAGGTTTTGTCATATAGACTTTAACCTCTTCTTATCTCTCAAAACTCCATAGGGAAAATCACTTTGTAGCTAGCCCAGCTGGCTAGGTGGAAAAGGACAAACTTAATAAAGCACATTCCCTCACATAAATTTGGACCAAAACCTGATTTTGATTCACCTGGTTATTTAATTTGACAAGTTTATTCTTAAGTTCTGCGTATTCTAGAAAATCCCAGTAGGTGGCACTAAAATGTAATAAAACTGTTTTTTCTATTAGCAAGTAAAGTAAAATACATCCAACCATCAAAATAATATGTTACACTGCTTTCAACCAGTATTAGGGTGAAATTGATTAAAGTCTGAAAGACCACTCTCTTGCTGTACAATAAAGAAATACAAATACTGTATAATACAGACATGGGAAAAGTACATTACACAAAACAAGTATAATATCATAAGGATATTTCACTTTAAGTGCTAGGTTGTGGTTGACACAAGAGGTTGCCCCGTAGAGCTTACAATCTAACTGGGTGGAAGACTTACATATACAGATAGAAGGGTAAGAAGAGATGTAACAAAGTGCTGAAACGCTGGTCAATAAACACAAATACTAATCATAAATAACTAATTAAGGATAAAATAAAATATATACATAAAAATTAGTGATAAATATCAGTGCTACTGCTCCAAAAGTTAGGACTTCAGTTTGGTTTTAAATGTACAGAGGGAATATTCCTGGCGAAGATAAAGGGGTATAGAATTCCAGATGTGGGGGCAGAAAGAGAAAAGGGTTTAAGAGGAGAAAGGGCAGTATGCTTCGGGAGGAGTGCAGTTGATGTTGAGGAATGTAGGGGCATATGAGTGAGGAAATGTAGGGAGGGGCGATAGAAGAAGTGCTTTAAATGTCAAAAGGAGAACACTGTAAATGATTTGTTTTCTTACAGGAAGCCAAGAAGCTGAGATTGGGAGAAAGGCTGTCCCTTCTGGGGAAAAGGGAGAGAATTCTGGAAGTAGAGGTTAGAACAGATTGGAGCGGGGAGAGGTGGGAAGCTGGAAGGCCAGATAGAAGAACACTGCTGTAGTCCAAGCAGGATAGGACAAGAGCATGCATGAGGGTGTTTGCAGTGGAGTAAGAGAGAAAGGGGTGGATCTTGGCAATGTTGCAAGGGAAAAATCAACAGGTTTTCGCAGTGATAGAGATGTGTTTAGAGAAGGAAAGAGCAGGGTCAAAAGTCACCCCAAGACAACATGCAGAAGTTACAGGAGTTGATGATCACACCATCAACTAGAATGGAAATGGTAGGAGCTGGTCCAGGATTGGGTGGAAATCAACCAACTCTGTTTTACCAATATATGCATAGATATGCACAGATTATTGAGTTCTTAAGTATGTGTCCCACCACGAAACACATCTATACAGTAGTTCTAGATGCAACAAAAAGCACAAGGGCAATTCACCCATGAAGGCATTGTTGCATCTAAATAGTCAGAAATCCTCAGTCAGGATAAAATTCTTTACAGGTACAAGCATTTTAAAAAAGGTTGATTCTGAAAACATGCCAGAATAGCACAGGGTAGACACTGTCTCGCTCTGCTCTCTGTAACAGAAGTGTCCAAGTGGATGCTCATAGGCCATATGATACCCTTCCAAGGATTCCTATAGATCCTGACCTGCATAAGAGTAACACAGACTTCTTTCCTGACAATAATGTTTATGTCACCCAAACCATAAATTTGTGATTTGGTGGCCTTTCTGCTCACCACATTTCAAAAATTTGGCAGCAGTGAAACATCTTGTGCCGAGAAACTCAGACAAAATAGATGATTCTCTGTATAAAAACACCATTACAGACATGGATACCTTTACACAATAAATTTCGGTGAAATTTAATAAACTCAAAAAGACCCAATTTTGTCTTTTCTGGTTTATTCCCGTGCGATCTCGACTATTTCTCGTGATAAATATCAATTGTTTTTTTAGAAACTTTTACTACTAACATAAAGTATGGCTACCTTTTCATTGAAAAACTCGATTGAAAAGTTTCTAGTGGTAAATATCAATCAAAGAAAATCAATATTTACTGCGAGAAACAGCCAATATCTCTTGGGAATAAACTCGAAAAGACAAAATCGGGTCTTTACAATTTATTATATTTCACCCCATTGGTGCTTGGTGTGAAGTAACAGCCCTGAGTTTTTAGAGAAAAGGTTTATTTAAAATAAATAAAACAGTTTGAGCCATATGACTAGATGGAAAAGAACAGGCATATGAGTACTATGATGTGAAATATTAATCATAATTATTAAAATGATTTATAGATTTTTAGACCATTGCAATATATATGTCAGGTTTTATAGACTGCTTCCCCCAGGACCACTGACCATGATTCTACCTGTCCTCTCGGTCACCCTTAGACTTTGCAGCATGTGAGCTGTTTCCATTTGCCAACTTTTCCAACAATTATGGGTGGCTCATGAGCTAGATTTGAAGTATAGTGCCAATGTGCCTCAAGTATAGTGCCAATGTGCCTCAAGTATAGTGCCAATGCGCCTGAAGAATTCCCATGCTCTGAGTGTTTAGTTGAAATCTATTAAACCCTTGATTCTCAATATTGGTTCTTCTATGAAATCCTAAAAATTACCCAACAAATGAAACTCCTGAGTAGATCCAGCACTGTTTCTATAAGGTGTGGTTGACAGACCCAGGCCCTCCACACCACAGAAACCCAAAGACCCAGTATCAAGGAAGACAAAAACTGCCTATATTCTCCAGTCACCTAGGGACCACTGATGAACCTCTAATACTGAGTTATACTAGCTTTTTTATAACTTAATTGTACTTTTTTAAAGATCCAGTGACACAAAAAATAAAAAACTAAATTGGTACAGCAGTTATTCCTATATAATGTTGTTACTATTCCTTGTGGTCGCAGCCGTCTTTGATTTGTTCAGTAAACAGACCTGCACCTAGCCCTATTGTTTCCTATAGAATTTTAGATAATACGTATTCATAAAATGCCACAGAAAGCCCAGTTTGTCTGCAACCAATAATAATTGATTACTCAGACCAATATAAATTAGAAATTTGAAATCAAAGGGAACATTTATAAATGTACGACATAGGATTGCATGACAGTTTGACAGAAATGTTCTTTTCTTGTGTTACTGGTCCTTTAAATAATGAGCATGAATCATAATCTGACTACAATATTTTTGAAACGTCATTTTTAATATGGTGGCATGATGGTAAGAAGCAAATAAGAGTCTGGAAATGTTTTATTTTGTACCAGAGGTAGTGGAACAATGACCTGGATTGACACAAGCCTTTGAAATCACTTCTCATGTCAATAATTTTTATATGAGTCATGCTGTACAAAGGTCATGCACATCATTTAACATTCTTGATGTGTATCTACATATATGTGGTGCATAAAATATATTCTAACCAACAGATAATAAAACTAAATCTCTTATCAACCTTTTTTGGCATGTGTGTAATAGTAAGAAGACAGGAGAGCACAGTTATATGTCCACTGTTACCCAGTTCCATTTTGAAGCTCCACACTGTTTGAAATTAAAAGTGCAAAGTAGGGCATGACTGCCTACTGACAGACCTCCCCACTAAACTCTGCTGTGACCTACGGCAAGATCCCATAATTAATGAATAAAGACTCACATACTCATCCTGTGGTAAAAAACTGGCCACAGTTTTATTAATAGATTAACATAATAAATAACCAATAATAATGAATAACCAAAACCAACACATTATGCCAGTGGTTGCCCAAGCAACTGGTACAAAGTCACACCATATTCACAGGAGTTTCAGGCCAACCCCAGAAAACAACCAAAGCCGAAGGCTGCAGGCCATCTCCAGAGCTGACCGCAACTCACCAAAGAAAGAGCCCTGTCCCTATGCACCTTTGTTACAAAGCATGGGGAGGGAGGGCAGGAAAACATTCCTCCCTAATACCTCACAATAGTCTGACAATAGAATCCATCCTCAGGCATATGTTATAACCTAGCAGAATTATAAAGTGGGGCAGGTTTACAGTGGAGCCACTTACTTTCCACCAATCACACATGACCCTTATGGAGGGAAATATTACTGACTCAAGGGATTGGCTGTCACATCAGCCATGGCCCAAAAACCCCCACACCGTAGCAAAAAGTGGGGGCGGGGGTGCCCCGACAAACTTTACAGAAATAACTCAACTTCTTACTGTGGGATACCAGAAATATTTATGATTGCAATATCTGTTGTCAGCATAGAAATAAGTGCAAATGTTATACCATATGTGTTTATGCTATATCAAACTCTGTAATTCTATTGCAAAATTAGAGACCTATATCCACACAAAGATAGTTACCATATGCTTATGCATAATCACCATGGAAACAGTTTCCCAAAACAGTAAAGCTTTGTTCACTCTACATTTTTTAATGCATTTTAGTTGGTCTATTTCAAAAGGCTCCTCCACTTGTGTAAATACGTACAATAAATTAGGATGTGTTCCGTACGACGAACGAAAATGTAGGATGCGCTGGAGGTGTATAAACAGAGGGAAAAAATCCCCTAGCGTAATACAGTTTATTTAAAACAAAGTTATTGCTCTGAAGTGCACAACACAGTGGATTTTGGATGTTTTAAAAGTGGTGAATATATCACTAGAAAGTGTATAGTGAGCTTTTTGTGCTATACCTCTATCCAAATGTAATTAACGCTGTGTATTAAATAAAGTTTTGTGCTATGTAGGTTTTTCTTTGTGATCTGTATCAATTAGCTCTTACCAGTGCTAGTGCAAGGCGAGTACCTTTCAGATCCCCCCTTATTGGGAGCACTCACCAGATATTTCTGGATTCAAAGACTCAATAATTCTTTGTGGTTGAAAGTCACTCTCTCCATTGATGGTCATAAAACAGAGTTGAAAGAAATGACATGTAATCATCCACAGAGTAATATGAGAAATTTATTAATATCTACTCATATAAAAAGTAAATTTCTTCAAGCGCTTGATAAAAGAGTCCTCACAGGTAGCTGAACAAATCTATACGCGTTTCGCCAAATTTCAATTCGGCTTCCTCAGGAGAATGATTGTGGCTAGCTGTGATGGTGAATTGGCGTTCTGTGTCTGTTTAAATAGGGATCGGCTATTTTTCGTGCTTTTAGGGTGCATTCCAACAGAAACTGGATGAGATATTGAGAACATAGGTTTAATAGTTACCTACAGTAACTGTAGGTGACTTCCGGCAGCTAGAACATCCTGGATTGCTCCTGGTTCCAACAGAATCTGACACACCTAAAACCAAAATACTTTGGCAACAGTGAAGCTAACTCTTCCCCAGAAAACCCCTCTGGTGTGAGCAAATTGGCTAATTAGCCGATCCCTATTTAAACAGACACAGAATGCCAATTCACCTTCACAGCTAGCCACAATCATTCTCCTGAGGAAGCCGAATTCAAATTTGGTGGAACACGTAGAGATTTGTTCAGCTACCTGTGGGGACTCTTTTATCAAGCGCTTGAAGAAATGTACTTTTTATGTGAGTAGATATGAATAAATTTGTCATTTTACTCTATGGATGATTACATGTCATTTCTTTCAACTCTGTACTAAAACATTCACCAGCAGACAAAGATTGACTTTGCCTTTAGCATTAATTGACTGTGGACTAATATTTGGACTTATTTCTGCAATTTGTTTGATCTGCTCATGGTATGAATATTGCATTTTAATTGTTAAGATTTTTTAATATTATTAATTTTAAATATTTTTAATTCCATAATATTCCCATATATTATTAGGGCGCTCAACCTATTTTTATTTGTAAGTTCATGCAATTTGTTTTACGTACAATAAATTGTTTTCCATGGAACTACCACTCTCACACTTGCACTGCAGAATGCAATCTGCAGCAAGTTATGTTTTCTTACAGGGATTTTGTTTTTCAAGCAAGTTCTGTGTTTTTTGCCTGTTGAAATATACAAAATCCTCTTATTTTCTAAAGCTGGCTGTGACAACATGTGAAAGTAATATTCTTTCTCAATGAACGGTCAAAGGGTGACAGTAGGATTGGAAATTATAAATAAACACCAATATTTTAGAAAAATATCTGATATCTATAAATGTTTTCTGTATTTCAATTTGATTGTCCTTCAATTACAAGTGAAATGTAATAAATTACTTTATTTGTTGCCCTCCTGGAGATAATTATAATGGTTATCCTGTTTTCTCCAAACAAAGCTATACTAATCACAAATGTCATGCAGTATGTACTCTTATCAAGTATAATCTGAAGAGGTTATCTATGATCTCAAATACAATTGGGGAGTTAAAAGCCTTAGCAGACATACAGGTCAAGGAGGTCTTCAATGTCAAATATGCAGCCTAACATCAAGATGGATTGCTATAATTATCTATTTAAAAGCTAGAGTGAATTTAAGAGCCTCATTGACTAAAGTTCGAATTCACCTATCGAATTTATCTTGCTACAATTCGAATTCTATCACCAAAATAGTCACAAATTCACTTCTTAGGACTGGCTAAGTGGAGACTACACTTGCCGAACAGACGGGCAGCGGTGATGTGGTGGATGTGTAGTGTGGCGTAGTCATTCGGATAGAAGTAGGATGAAAAGTTATGCGTAGTGAGACGAATTCAACAAGAGAAGGGCAGTGTCGTCATATCCCATTGACTGTATTCTGTGAATTTTCTGTCTATTTCTATGTCACCTAATCCCTAGATCATGTTGTCACTTAGTCACAGTCGCCATTATCACTTTTGAATCAATAGTCACCTTACACAACACTGGAGCCACACAATTAACTACAGGTAGGTGAATTCAGAGCCATTCATCTAGTTGCATTCACATCTTCAACGCATTTCAGTCAACAGTAGAATTACCTTTGCACATGCATGCAAAGTGATGCAAAGAGCTCCGTAAGTTTGCGACTTTCGTAGTCGTCCTAATTGGTTGCGTATTCGCCACTTCGCAAAGTTTGTTCCGTATTTGAACATGGGGAGAATAGACGCAAATTCACAACTCTACATGACTATTCAGACTTTAGTCAATAAGGCTCATAATCTTGAGCCACTGGATAGCTTGTGGTCATTATATTGCTGTCTGTAAAGCTGACCACACAAAGAAATATGAACCATTCCAGCCCATAAATATATTTATAATTGCAATCAATTAATCAAAAGTTTGAATAATTCTAACTATTGGATTGCTGGACTCCATTGTAGTCATCCATATGTGTTCTATCAATGGTCACATCAATTTACTCATTGACATGCTAATTCTACTAATATGTCTTATGTTTGATGTTGGTCTTGCAAACCTCAAATTGACCATCACTGAATAAATAGATTGTTTTGGTCTTTAAAGATCAGTATTGGTAGTCAAATCTGCTCATCTGTAGAAAGCTCAAGGAGCATTTTAACAAGCAAAAGAACATTGATGGGGGTTGTTAAATGGTTATCACTGGAGGACAACACAGAATAAAAATGTATATCATTATGAAAATCAGTAATAAAGTGCACCTGTCACCTCAAAGCAAATACTAATTTAGGTTCTACTACTGAATAAACATTTTGAAAATACATATATATGTAATAAAAAAGGTATCTTTATACAGCATTTCTCTCTGTCATCTTCCCTGTCAGTCTGACTTTTCTTTCCTCGGTTGA
>WMED01001472.1:0-27488 GCA_019650415.1 Pipa parva
TTTTTATTTACGATTTACACAACGTGCCAACTTTTCTGATTTTGGGGTTTGTACAAAGTGAGCTCCGGATCCTCCGCATCACTTTGCACGGACTGTTATGCGCTCACTGATGTCCTTCACGCGGACATCAGTGAACGCTTTAAAGGGATTCCAGTCATGGCGAGAAGACTCGAGTGGTCTCGCCAAGACTGGAATACCTTTAAAGCGCTCTCTGATGTCCATGTGCAGGACAGGACACGTGTTCACTTTGCACATTGCTGAATTACCCCCATGGTGTTGGCTCGACAAGGAGTACTGTCGTTAATAAACAAATTTGTGTTTGCCAAGTGAATTTTGGAAATTAAGAGGCTTATGGCAGGACTTCTGTTACTTTCCAAGTGACATTTCATTTAAAGGGCTTAGAAAATATGGCAACTACATTGTCAGTCATTGAATGAATGTAAAAAAAACAATCATTTAATCTGTCTTTTATTAATATATATACATATTTCCAGTATGTAGAAATGAATATATAAGGCAGATATAGTGACATTGTCTCTTTTAAGCATATCCATGTAAAGTTGAAATCAATTTGCCTGAATATGAGCAATTTATTAGCAATACACAATGCTACTATTTGCCTGACTGATCAGAAAATACTATACAACAATTTGAGCCAATACAGTGTTATACTGTATAAAACAACTGACTTTGCTACAATATAATTTAGGAGTCAAATTCACTCATTGATAAAAAAAATGCCTCTAAGCCACACTGGCAAGAGACGCATTCTAGCAAGATTATGACTGAATGAGATAGCAAACAAGGAAGGGTAACCAACTGTAAAATACAGACAGGAATTGAGACAAGCAATACGAAAGATTAGGAACAGAATTAACAAAGCAAAAATCAGAAAATACACAGGGGCCAGAGAAAACCTATCAAACCTAACAGACTCAAACCAAGCATAAAACAGAAGCAAATACACAAATAAAGGCTTAGAAGGGATAAAAACTGGGCAAGGAGCCCGACAAGGGGGTCAAATATAATGCTGGGAATTAGGAACAATCTGCATAAAAGTTAATTCATTACAAATGTCAAGCCATCCAGTTTAGAATTAAAACACCGATGGGCAGCAAGTACCCAAATAAATTAAAGTCCAGATTACTATGGCTTCAATGGCACAAAAGCCTAAGCAGTTATGAAAAAGCTTCATATATTGTATATGTTTAAACCCAGGCATAAAAGAAAGGATACTACAGGAAAAGTAATTACAGTGTACAGCTGTCAAAGGGCTCGATCCTACAGTCAGGGATTCTCCAGGAACAAGGCCCAATCCTACTGTCACACTTGAGGTAACACTTGAATGGATCTAGGGAACATACAAGGGGTTGCCAATGGAATTGGATCACCACTAGAGCCAATGTAGTAAACCCAGAGCCTGTTGTACCCTTAAAAGCACAAGGCATACCAGACTTAAAAACTAGTGGAAGGTGCAGGTAACACACAGGGACAAGGTGGTACACCTCTGGAAGGGCTAGGTGTACAAACAGGTGCAGATACAGTAAATTAGACAAACAGGAACAAGCTAGTACATGTCTGGAAGAGCTAGGTGTACAAACAGATGTAGATACAGGAAACTAGACACACATAGTGCACATGCTATAAAGATGAATCCTCTGTATCACAGTGGGAGTTGGTACTGGTTAACACTGAGGCGCAGAGTCTAAGGAGGGTTAGGTTTTCAACCTGAAACCCCCACAAGGGTGCATGGCCTTTGTGGTAGGCACCTCCTAGGTCATGGAGTCTTCCCAGCACCTGCCAGCATTAAGCCAAAAGATACATCAGCACAATAGCAAGCACTGCTTGTGACAACAGCTTTTCTGTAGAACCTTTGAATTGTTTGGTGCCATCAGAATCTACAGGCCTGCTTGGGATTACCACATGATTGCCAGGCATCCTCAATATGTTATATGAAAAATAACCAAAATTGTCTCACTAGCTCCAACAGAAAGGAGCTACATACAAATAAATCCATAATTTGAAAGAAAGCAAAGACCCTCAGGAGCTGCAGTGCCTGACTTTGAACAAAAACTTGGACATGCTGTCGTGGAGTAGTATCATGGATTATGAGCTGGAAAACTCAGAATATAGGCAAATCATCAACGGGCTCAGGTATATGTTGTGGAAAAAGAACCTTTTTGGATTGTAGCACAAAAGCTGAAACTGGAAATGGTCTTTATAACTGCAGTAGGGGGACTAGAGAAAAATGTCTTAGGATCCATCTCAGATGAGCTGAATATATAACCCTCTAGCTTCATGATGAACTATAAGCAGAAACTTTTGGCTGCAGGCAGGGAAAATGGTAATATATATATATATATATATATATATATATATATATATATATATATATATATATATATATATATATCAATATTTATCAATGCATGTTTCATTTCCCTAATAGTAAGAATACTCTTTTATACATCATACTCATATCTATGTGATTTGAGTACTGTAAATGAAAGTGAAGAATCGAATTGTTATAGCTACTGTTATATTCTATATATTTTTGAATAATTTAATTCTTATTATTATTATTATTATTACTATTATTAATAAAAGTCCTACCTTTTGGAGCACTAGCACTGATATTTATCACACTGTACTTGTATTGTTGAATTGTACAGCCCGTGTAAATTTGTGGTGCTTTATAAATAAAATTATGCATACATACATACTTACTTTTAATGTATATATTTTATTTAATAATTAATTCGTTATTTGTATTTAATATTTGTATTTATTGAACAGTGCTTCAGCACATTGATAAAGCTCTTATTACCCTTCTATCTGTGTATGTAAGTCTTCCTCCCATTTAGATTGTAAGCTCTATAGGGCAGGGACCTCCAACCTCTTGTGTCAACCACAGCCAGGCAATTAAAGTGAAGTATCCTTGTGATATTATACTTGTATTGTATAATGCACTTTTCACATGCCTGTATTATATTTGTATAGCTGAATTTATGTAAATTTGTGGTGCTTTATAAGTAAAATTATACATATATACATACATTAGATGCTGGTAGTTCCTCTACAAGCCTCAGAGTTCCTTCAGTGCAAATTCATGTTCTGTTTTTAAAACTGACTTTGGCAGATTTAAGTCAAACAGTTTCAGTCTTCCATTAGGCTGGAGGCTAGAAATGAGAGCTCATATAGAAATAAAGGCAGGGCCTAGCACTAGCGGTTGCCTGTATAAAACATTAGGAATGGTCTCATAATAAAAATTTGCGAAGTCATGTGGAAATGGACTCTGGATGGGACTGGGACAGTAGTAATAAATTAAATACAGTATATAATTGATGAGCTCCCTTAAAATAAAATGTCAGTGTTGACATGATAGCTCCTTATCAATGGAGAGACAGTCAATAAGGACTGAGATGGTCTTTGCAGCAGTAAAGGAAAGAAATGAAACTCAGTGCAGCAGTATATGCTGTTTATGAAATGCCCAGGTTGTATGATAATAGCTGAGAGGTTTGATAAATAGGACTACAGAAAACGATCTTCTTATGGACAGTCTTAGAGAAGGTAGCTGGGAAAATTCTTTATAATAGGATAATTGTGTCCTAATGATATTGTTGATAACACTTTGAAAACCAGTGTGAGAAATGTGTCACAAACATTATTGATGCAATGATGCTTTTTCTATAATAAACTTATCCTTAAATATCCACAATGCCTTCTATGTGTTTTGTTAACCACATAAGATAGAAAGCACCTGAAAAGATGGATGTAAACATACTGGAGGTTTGGCATCCCAATAAACAATAATATGGGTAGTGGGGTGACTCAGTGGTTAGCACTGCTGCCTTGCCAATTCCACCCTGGATTTCATCTGCATAGAGCTTGAATCTTCTCCCTGCACTTGTGTGAGTTTCCTCCAGGCACTCCGGTTTCCACAATCAAAAAACATACATCTGTGTGTGTGTGTGTGTGACTGAATAGGGAAACTAGATTGTAAGCTCCGAGGGGCAGAGACCGAAGTGAATGATGAATCTCTGTAAAGCACTGTGTAATTTAGTAGCAGTATATAAAAATGAATAACTAAATAAAAATAATAAAAATGCATATTCTACAAAGGATTTAACATACCGCTTACTGTAATCTCACTAATTTTTTTTCTTGACTGCATATTACATTGCAATTGATAGAACCCACGGAACAGTCTGGAGGCAACTTTCCCACTGCATTACAAAATATATGTTTCACCTTGGTGCAGATAGGGTAGAAGGTCCTCAAGAAACAGCTTTCCATTTTGAAGATATATGTAGCAAGCATGCAAACATGCAAGGACAGTGGAGACACATACAAAGAAAGACACCACCGCTTTGAAAATACCACTAAAATAATGATAGCCAACATAATGTTGTCATAGAAACAAGACAAATCAGCTTTCAGCTTCCAAGTAAACATCCTCTGTAAAGAAATGTGCTGTGCTTACTGTAGACTTTTATTAATATATAATAGATAGATGACAGATCAGTATAAGAATAAGGAATAACTGAATAATCCAAAACTTAGAAAACATGAAAAGCAAGGGACACATCAGAGCATATTAATTATTGCGTTGAGAACTTAAGCATATGGTGTTTTTTCATCAGTGGATTTGTTGATTTAACACTTTCAGTTCATTCATTACATCTGCAGTATTTTAGATGAGTAAGAGACATTGTGAAGTCACCCCAAGTGATGAATAGGTGTAGTGGCTCAGAGGAATGCAATGTTAGGTTCAACAGTGGAGATGACACTTGAAGTTATTCATCTCTCATGATAACACACTTCTTAGCAATAAATAACACATTAAAAGCAAACTGTCATTGCATTATATTTAAAATTATTTTATTTCATCTCAAACACAGCTTACAATATTTTTTATAAATATATATATATTTTTTTAATTCTCAAAAAAAAAAATCAATTATTTTATAAACGTATTCTCTATTAGTTTTTAAAGGACCAGTAACACCAGGAAAATAAAGTTGTTATATGGATTCATATGCAGTGTTTATAAAAATGTCATATTTGAAGTTATAGTCTGATTTTTATTTATTTATTTTTTGGTTTAACTTGTTTCTTTCTCTCTGCTGGTTAGACTATATCATAATCTCCATTATTTTTCCCATATCTTCCGATTATTTGCATGCCGTAAATGTGCTGTTGGTGGGAAGTTGTTTTTTTTAAGCCAACGTTTGCATTATTTATGTTGTAATTTTTTTATTCTATATCATAAATCATTGCTCATAACTAACTAGACCTTTGGATGTAAGGTGCACCAGCTATTGTCACTGATTTTGCAATAAGTTAATACTTTATACAAAGCTATGAATGTTGTGGTCTCTGTCAAAATTTGAGCAGCTTAGTATTATTATTAATTAATGTGATCATGTGACAAAGAGTAATTAGCATCAACCCCTTAATGGCTGGCCATTATCCCTGTGCTTGCTTTTTGCTATACATATGCAATAAGTACAGTGATACTTGGTCTACATTCCTACATTAAAAGTTGCTCAACGAGTTTCACCATCCCCTTAGGGGCATTATCAACATATCTTCATTGATCACAAAGTATAATACCTAATTGCCTGAGAGGTGAATCTTTGTATATAAAAAGAATTAGGACAGTGCAAAGTAGGAATGTAGGAGACTATCAAACTATACCAAAATGACATTATTTCTGTCTTCATAATTTAGATTTAGTTTTGCCAAATCCTCCAAAAAAAACCTAAAAGTGAACTATCCCTTTAAGATACTAAAGCTTTTATATATAATGTATATCAGCAATTATTACAAAAGCTTAGCTTTCCTTAAAGTAAAATAAAGTGTTAAATGCCCTTTTTCAATATTTTCATTTATCATTCTTCTAACAGAGACCTTGCAAAACCATTAGCTTGATTTTAAATTTGTCCTGGATTTAGCTTTTAAGATTTCCTCGCAGAATATGTAAGATGTAATATTAAAATGAGTCATCTATGCACCCGACCATACAAAGCTATTTTATTCTCATTTTAATTGTCTGGTAGAGAGCACAAAAGAGTGTTGAATGCTTCTAATGAGCTTCACTCTCCACCTGTGAAATAATGCAGTTTAATTTGCCTCCAGGAAGTTACTACGGAGGATTCAGATTAAAGGTATACAGTTATATACTTTAAAAAAATGGAACCAGGTGTAAAATATTAATTATACTTCTGAAATAAATGTATTTATTGTTATTATTATTTTTAATATCATTATTATTATTATTTGAGCATCAATGTGTCAACAATTTTGGAATGAATGATTTTTTAATGTATTTTAAGGGAATTTTTTTATTAACTCATTGGAATTTGAAGTTATTTTCCAAGCTGTAGGATTTCTACATTCACAGTTATTTTAAAGGAAGAGTCAAGCATATAAAAGGAAGCTTAAAAAAATATTAGTAAAAAATAATTTGTTTAATCGCATACATTATCAATATCAAGTTGTGCTTTGCCTTTTGCTTAAGCATTCTGTAAATAACGTAGCTTTGCCAGTGGCATCATGGACGAATGAAGGTCTAAATATAAAAGAAAAAAGTAACATGTTCTTTTTGTTACATGCTTCTTTCTCCAAACAGCAAGCGAGAGTAGTTCAACAAGACAAGGTGGGAAAAAGGAGCAGGAAAAGCAGAAATATGCCGCAAAACTTTATTGTTGTCACTACATGTTTCGAGCTACACAGGCCCATTCTCAAGTGACACTTCACACTTGATAAAGGGCCTGTGTAGCCCGAAACATGTAGTGACAACAATAAAGTTTTGCGGCATATTTCCGCTTTTCCTGCTCCTTTTAACCATCTTGTCTTGTTGGAATTGGATTACTGCGGTGTTGGCAGGAACATGGAAAAAGTGTGAGCTACAAATATCCAATATAGCCAACTTCATTTTTGATTCAAGCAAGAGTAGTTCATTCTGGTAGCTACCTCTCCATGTCTATGAGAACTGACTTGCTCACTCCGTTTCTGCTTTGTATGAGTCAAAAAACAGCACAGGGTGTTTGGATCCAAACTGATCATTATCATTTTTTTATTGGATGATTGGTGTGTGATCCATGCCCCCTATATTATCCAACTCCAAAGAAATTTGATGCAGCAAATTTTTGTTTTGACATTGTGATTATGACAATGACTGCCTGGATTGTGCATTTACTTTACTATAGTTATGTTTTCCTGTCTTTAAAATGCTTGGTGTGGGGTCTAAATTCATTTGATTTCAGATTTAAGATCTATATTTAAGTTATTAAGCAGTCTTATGCAATTTGTAACAAGGTGTTTGTTTGCTACCTATTTAGGCTTCATATAGTATAGAGCAAAGATTCAGCATCCCCATAAATCTTTTATACTGACTTACTTTAGACACTCAGATGTCATTTAGGGCCAAATTGTTGTGAAGTGGGAAGTGCTTCAGGCATGGGCTTCTACCAAGGATGTGGACAGACTCATTTTTTTACCTGGATAAGCAGTAGGCCTAAATTGATTTGGCTTTATAGCTCACCCTAAAAAGTTAAAGGCAGGATCAGCTATATATATTGAGTAGCAGTGTTTTTCTGAACACTCACTAAGGAAATTGAAGACATGGTGCCCCAGGATCTCTAAACAATAGAAGGATTTTCAATTGGGTCTCCCTCAAGAGAATTGGTGACAAAAACAGGTTATGTTTTCTGTGATGTAAAGGGCCACTAAATAAACTATTTAGTTGAATGCATTGGGTAACTATTATGTGTTAGTAGTAAGTAGTTTAGTAAACTTACTAAACTGCTCTTGTTCATAATTAAACTGTCAATTTAAGCAAAGTACCAGGGGTGCCCTGGATATTTGTATGTATTATAAGTGCACCACGCACCAGATCACTGATATTTGTTAGTGTGTACCCCTCCAAATATAAGCAGAACATGTAACATAAAATGGGAAGTTACTAGGCTGAACAGGGAAATGTAGCTTTTAAGGGGAACAAAATTTATATTGATGGTGTAACACATTTATGTGTAAAATCAGCCTTGTAACAAAAACAAAAAGACAATTTGTATAATAATGTGGTACTTTATTTTAGTTTAAGGTATGCATTGTAATGATATTGGTAAACTAATTCACTAGAACTTAAACTGACCTCCAATCAGTTTGTCACTGGTGCAAATATACTGCATCCTCTAATATCTCATTTAGCAATATTAGAATCTAGTTACATAAGGGAATTAGACAGTGCAGTTATGCATCTATTGTAGATTATGAATCAATTCTAATAGGGTGAAATTTATTAAACTCAGAAATACTGCTCTGGGTCTTTCTGAGTTTACCAGAAGAAATCTCACATTGTTTTAGTGAGATTTCTGGAAATCTCAAGATCGAGTTTTTCAATCTCGATTTTTCTAATTTTTTCTGATGGAAAGGTAGCCATACTTTACATTAGTAACATGGATACCTTTCCATTGAAAATGTGGAAAAATCAGGATTGAAAACTCTATCAAATCTCAAAAGAAATCTTGCGAGAACAATGTGAGATTTCTCCCGGTAAACTCAGAAAGACCCAGAGCGGTATTTCCAAGTTTAATATACTAAGAGTTGCAGAGAACATTTTACAACTGAGTAAATTATTTTGAAATTGAGAGAAAATAAAACTAATCATGTTTAAATCAGTTTTAAATGAAATAGTAATATATTCTTCTCTCTCAGTAGAAAGTAAGGGTTTACTTCCTAACATAAGCGGTATACTTCCTAACATAAATGGTACACATAGCCATAATCTGTGGTTAACTATACATCATGATAGGTTATCAATAGGTTAAAAATAAAATCAGATAATCTAGGTTATCAATAGGTTAAAAATAAAATCAGATAATCTAAGGATTAATTAAAGAACTAGAATTCCCCTATCACTTAATAAATCAATAGGTATAAGGACAAAATGGAACTTAAAGCTCTGAAATATGACTCACTATTAAAAACGTATGAGCTTCTGCATTGTGTTGTCTCTAACAGCACAATGCATCCATTTTTCTGTTTTAGATATGTTCTTATTCAAAAGACCTATCAGTTAAATGAGGGATTAAGTCAAAGTTTAGTTCTTCTTTCATTTAAAATTCTCTTTAATTTGTAATCTTTCTGTTTAGGATTAATAAGTCTCTCATTAAACAAAGACCATTTAACAATGATCTTAATATTAATATTAAACATTGCATTTAATAATTAACACATTTTTTAACATCAATATTTTTATGACATGTTGCCTTTCATAAAAGCACTCATCAAAGTCTTGGAGACTTATTAAGCTGATAGAGAGACTTCAGAAAATGTTTCCTTAAAATATATATATAACCTTAAATAACACAGTATCTTCATGGTTTTGGAGCGTCACACAATCTCTCATTGACTGACATTTTGGGCAAATTAACTAAACTTGAAATTGAAAAGGCCGATTTTACCTTTTCAAGTTTATTCCCTGTTTGATTGGTAAATATTGATCAACGTTATTTTTCAATAGATTTTTACCCAACAAAATGTTTCAATCTAATTTTTTGATGGAAAGGTAGCCATACTTTACATGAGTACTTTGGCTACTTTTCCATTGAAAAATACAATTGAAAAATACGATCAGTAAAAATTGATAGAAAAATATCAATCAATATTTACCAATTGAACACTGAAATTTACAGAGAAATTGGCCTTTTAGAGTTTAGTAAATTTTGGGCCATGGTGTCAGTAAATGCTTGTTTAATACTCTAAAGGGGGTAATTCAGGATAGTGCGAAGTGAGGTGTGGAGTCCTCGCCTCATTTCGCACTGACTGATATGCACTCGCTGTTGTCCTGCACGTGGACATCAGCGAGCGCTTTAAAGGGATTCCAGTCTCAGCGAGAGTATAAGAGTCTCCTCGCTGAGACTGGAATCCCTTTAAAGCGCTCGCTGATGTCCGCGTGCAGGACATCAATGAGTGCATATCAGTCAGTGCGAAGTGAGGCGAGGACTCTGCACCTCACTTCGCACTATCCTGAATTACCCCCTAAAACTGAGTGGGTTGAGTACCTTTCTCAGGACTTTCAGTTTAAATTAAATTCAAACATGAATTTTCCTTCTAGAAGATGACATCTCTGCTTATGATTATTACAAAAGCTTTGGCTTTACAAAGATTGGTTTAAATCTATAAGAACTGGTGTCTCTAACAAAAAAAAGCGTTGAAATGGAAAAAGAGTGCAACTCAAAAAAAGTTTTCGATTATTGGATACAAGAACATTAACCTTGAAATACAAGTGAATAACATCAGATGAAGGATTCATATTTCAATGTGTTATTACTTGTAGTAAGTATATAGGGTAATATGTATATACTGTATCTTATATTCTTTGGTGGGTACAGCTTACCTAGTTTGAGGTTGCCACAAAAACAATATTTTTGATAGTCTATTTCTGACAGAAACATACATTTTTCACAATATTTCTAAATTAGTGACAATAATGATTTTTTATAGTATCCTAGAATGCATAAATCCAAATAGTAGGAAAGCATAAAAAATGAAACAGATTTATAAATGAGCCCAGTTCTATTCATTAAGCTTTGCAGTACAAATGAGTTCATAAGTTCACATCACTTGTCCAATTCCATAGAAATTCAGCTTGTATTAAAACTCTTTCTTACATATAAAAATATCTCAAATTCCTTTGGCTGATGTCAATCAATTAAAAATGAATTACCATACCTGGCACTTCTGTACACATTACAGCTTCTTTTGAACTTTCTTTTTAAGTGACCAATGTTTTGAGAAAGGTTAAGGTCTCATATTTAGAGTTTTCACTGACTATATGGATGCTGTCAACATATGTCAGATTAGGCTGTAGTTTTTTTTTTTGTTATTGTTACATCATGTTCAAAGATGTAATAATTTCACAGATTTTGATATTCATATTAGCATTCATTCAATTCAACATTTCAATCAGCTCCAGCATTTTGATCTGTGATCAAATGCTTTTTGAAATTCTCCAATATGAATGCAAGATTCAGCTTTTAGAAAGTAAAGGGTATACTCAATCATGCAAATAGGATTGTCTTTACTCTTTGTTTATCTTGAAAAGTAATATATATGTATCAAAGAGTCAATATCTATCTTGGATAAATTATGTTTTATTGCAATTTCTCCACCGCTGATCATAGGAGCTTGGGGTGGTTCTATTTGGGTCATTTTTTGCATAATATAATCACTTATCACTTTTTAATGACTTTATTTCCATTTGTTATTAAGGGGTAAAAAAGAAAAGGAATTTAAAAAAATGAATACTAAATCAAATAAGCCTTTAAATTTATATTGTGTGGGTGTAAAATACAAGCATAATTTCTTTCTACAGTAAGGTGTACAAGATTAATTTGTAACCCAACAAAATTATATTGCTCACCATTCGCTTATTCCTTGTGTCCTTTATATGGTGTGGATAGGAGGTTGCAGTAGTTTTTACTTTTTACACTTTAAGGGCGAAATTTCTTAAACTCGGAAAAGCCGTTTACACTTTTCCGAGTTTAATAACTTGGGAGAATGCTTTGAAGTTTCTCCCAGTAAGTATCGCGAGATTTGACTTGTGCGATACTTGCCGTGACAAAGTTTTTAAATTAAATATATCCATGGAAAGGTAGCTATATTGTATTGCTACCTTTACATGGATATATTTAATTTAAAAAAGTTTCTCACTGTAAGTATCGCACGAGTCAAATCTCGCTATACTTAACGGGAGAAACTACAAATCATTCTCCCAATTAAACTCAAAAAAGCCGAAAAGGCTTTTTCGAGTTTAATAAATTTCTCCCTTATAAAGCTGAGGAATCTGCATTGATCATTTTGTAAGGGTTAATTTATTAGGATCATTTGGTTAAGCTGATTTTGAAATATTCTTTTCCTTTTGGAAAAACAGAGAAGGGGGCTCCTTGGGAAATCTTCCTAGGAATTATGTAGCTTCTTAGCATTTAAACATGAAACTGCAGGTGACTACATAACACTAACATATACAGTATCTCTAGGAGGAATTCATAAAAGTGTTTTTTGGAGGAACCTATATGTCCATTCGTACGTAAAGATTTCAGAAACCAAAAATATCTCAAGCACAAATCTCTCTTTTCTCTTTTTTAAACAGTCAGATAAAAATAGTCTGGCAGTACAGCTTATCCATCACAATCATTACTCTGTTTATATGTATGGAAACTAATAGAGCGTTATTGGTAATGTGCCAATAGTAGTGTATAGGAGTGAATTTGTCACTTCCCCATACTCTGCAATGTGGGGAATTTGCAAGCTAACAACAGTCACACACTACAAAATGGACCGCTACTGATGCGGTCATGACTTTACTTTGGGAATATTGTCACAGTCATGGATTTTCAATGGAATTCCGCTGTTTAGTCAATAAGGAGTAGAGAATCAGGGAGTAGCAACCCAAAGTGATGCAAATTCACTTCAACAGGAGAATTCCTTAATGATTTTATGATACTCTATCTTGTTTACTGTGGGGATTAATAATGGTACCTTATTTTCAAATATTTTTCAACTTAATGCACCTGGCTCCGGTCCACCTTTTACAAAATGAGTGTCCAGGTACTGGTATCTTTGATAGCAAATAGAACATACTGTTATAGGTATCACATTAAATAGTGGGTCAATTTAGAACCATGTACTAATTGCAGTGGCATAGGAAAAACAAACATCAGGATAATTAGGGAAACACCTACAGCTATTATTATGACTCTGGAATAGAGGGGCCGCAGGCCTTAAAGGGTAAGAAACGTTTGGATAAAACACATTTTATATTTAACATGTATACATATAGAAAGCCAACTAAAACATTAAAATGTAAAATTAATTTTGGGATCAGTAGTACTTGCCTCTTTTTTAAACAGCCCTGCTCTTTCTCCCATTCTGTATACAGACTCTTCCTGTGCAGTGTTGATAAGCCCCACCTTGAATGACATCACAGAGAGACATTCTTCTCCCTCTCTCCTTATCTAAAAAGCCTGTTTATAACTCTGAGCATGCGCAGATAAGACCTGTCTGACTGCCTGTGCGGGATCAGTTGTGGAGAGAGAAGCCAGGGTGAGAAGGGTGTGTGGCATTCACCCTACACTGCCCTTACACATAACCTGTTTACAGAGATAATGCAGTTGCAGGGGGGTATTGAGCCCTGCTGTGGTAAGAGGTTCTTAATCAATTTATTGCTTGACAATAGGTAAATGGAGCTTTCTTTATAGACAGGGTTTAAACTTGAACCTCTATGTAGTGTAAGAAATACATGAGAATCTTCTTCCTTATCTTATTGTATCCTGTGGGAAAGACTTGGTTTAAGTCTTCCTGTGACATTATGGCCTTATACTTCGAGAACTGACATTTGACATCTAATTCTAAAAGTGTAGTTCTTGTTAAATAATATTGTTCCCTGCAAAAGATGGGTTAAACAGCCCATTGTTTCCCTCACCTTATGTCAGGTCCCTTTTATAAAGAGGTGGTGTCACTACCACCAGTGCTTTAATGCTAGAGGTTCTCACTCATGGATAGATACAATAATGTACTTTTCTCTCCTAAATACTGACATAGTGAAAATACTTTGAGTTTCAGAAGTGTTTCTATCTGAATTCATAGCTTATATGCTAGGAGTGCTCATTAGTGGTTATATTATGGTGCACTGAGGTCAGATACAAAAGCAAACATTATGTCTTACTTTAATGTAGTTAGGTTTCATGGAAATAATGGTGACAATGGTCACATACCATAATAATCACGCTTCAATAAATGTGCCTCTAAGTGGATGTGTAAGGTATCATTTATATATATATATATATATATATATATATATATATATATATACTGTATATACTGTATATATAGATATATATTAGTTAGATTAAAAGATGAGCACATCAATTTTCACTAGCTCTTTCATTTGTGCTTGGCTCCTCTTTATTTACAGGAACCACCCACAGAAACCTCAAAACAATGTTTGTCAGGCAACAAATAGTGAAATCTGTAGAAAAAAAAGGTAACATTATCAATACTTTATCTACAAATCTCTGCAAAGCTGAAGGTAGAGGTAACTCTATTTTCCTTCCCTTGGTCACATTCTTATGGTCAGTGAATTGCTTAAGCCCAAAGAAGGAGCCCATCTTATAATTGGAGGGCTACCAGATATAGCACGATATACCCTGTATGTATCAAACATTTATTAGTCACCAGTGATTCTAAATAACTAAAGTACTTATTCAGACAGAACCCTTGATATCACTACTGTTCATGCCAGAACAGTAAAAAACAGTTACTATGTAGTTAACACATTTGAGGGTGAAAATTATTAAAGTTGTAAAAACCTCTGGTCTTTCTGATTTTACCAAGAGAATTCTTGGATTGATCTTGCAATATTTCTTTTGAGATCTCAACATCGTGTTTTTTTATCTCGATTTTTTGAATTTCTTTTTCATGGAAAGGTAGCAATACTTAACATTAGTAGCAAGGCTACCTTTCCATTGAAGAGTTTGAAAACTCAGGATCAAGAAATTCGATCTCGTAAGAAATATTGCAAGATCAATCCGAGATTTCTCTCGCTAAAGTCAGAAAAACCCAGAGCGGTCTTTTCCGACGTTAATAAATTTCACACTTGGTTTCTCAAGGGGTCTCAAGAAATTGCTCATGTGCAGGACCTACAGGCATCAAACTCCTCTATGGGGGAGGTTGGTTTGAGACAGTTATCCCTGTCTAAAGTAATATACCCTTTTACCTAACAGTATTCATTGGAATCTATGAACTGTGTGCTTAGCCTTGCTGCAAAACAGCTGTAAAAAAAAAAGTCAATTCTATTTGGGGTAAAGGCTACTCAATACCTCACTGATCCTATATTATTATATATTATATTATTATTATTATATATTAAATAATGTATCATACCTAGGCCTAACAGTTAATATAAAGTGAGATGGGTCCTCCCACCATGGAGGTCATCTCTGAGATAATCCTTCTATTACTTAGTCTTATTTACCTTCTGACTGGGCCATAATTGATGACATAACATATAGCTGTAATTATTATACCAATTGATTATACTATAATATAATTGAGAAAATAAACATAGGATTGAATATGCTCACCTGGATACACCCATTTCATCTTTTTTATATTTTAGTTCATGTTATAGTTGACATTTTTCTACTTTGCTTTTTCAGCCTTTCAATTTATTTCCTCACTGACCCACATTAATCTTGCTGCAAACTGACAGAAAATATAAATCCTTGACTGTTGAGCTAAGCTGTTTGAGAGTGAGGAACTAGAATTCCTATATGGACAACACCAGATATCCTCATGTCTAAGCTGAAGGTATCAATTATAATTCATGATATTTATTTTAAGTGTATATGTTCAAATTTAGCATTAGTATTTTACTGTGGTACACTTGCAGTGGTTTGTGTCTTTAATGTATTATAGTAGTTTTGCTAATGAACTTTGGTCTTTAACTTAAAAATGCAATATACTCCTTTTCAGTGCACCATTAATTTAGCACTAACCAGGGACCAAGAGGACCTAGCACTACTGCCATTTGGGTTAACCTCACAATATGTAACCCTAAGCAGTTGAGCTAGTTTTACATGTGATCCTTAATCAGCATACTTTACTGCAGTCTGGCACTGTTTTACTTAAATTAACACCATAGCGTTATAAGTGCTTTGAGGTTGCCCCCCATCCCTTTTTGTCAGAATCTCTTTAAAATGACCCCATCTTGACATAACAGAGCAGAAGATTAGAAATTTACAGATTTCTCTTCAGATAATTATTGTCATTACTATATTCCTGGCTGAGCCATGGGACTCCCTGAGGTTGATCTAATATGTCTGTTTACTGATTTGCTTTGTGTAACTTAAAAAAAAAAAAAATATATATATATATACTGTATATATATGTATATACTGTGTGTATATATATATATATATATATATATATATATATATATATATATATATATATATATTATAACACGTATTTATGCAACAATTTAGTATTAATTAAGACTACAACAACCCATGATGTTTAATAATGAAACTCATATTGACCCATAGGAAATGTTAGAGTAATAAATATTACTGAGGTTTATGAGTATCTTATAATATGTAACTGACAAAAAATACCTTTCCAACGACATATATTTAACTTGATTTCTCCATCCTGATTAGTCATAACCAAAAACACATTGAGCCACTAAAAAACCTAGGATCTTTGTAAAGAGACATTATATTGACCTCTGAATTCTAAACATATTTTTTTTCTATTTCTCAGTTAAAGGACAACTATGGTAAGAATCTATGTGTTGATATGTAGTATAATAACTCTTAAGTAATTGTTTTTTTTTCAATAATATCTCCATGCTAAGAATCCGGCACTCACCAGTAGCAAGGGAAACTCCTGATTGTAGAGCTTTGTGTGTGATGGTATTCTCTACCACCCTTCCAAACATTTATTATTCAACATTGTGACATCTTTTACCGTGAATCTTCAGTTGATCTTAACTGCAGGTTAGTGGTTTCTACACAATGATTTTTTTTTTAAACTGTTTATTTAACTTTTTTTTTTCAATTACAATGTCTTGCCATTTACCATATCTCTATGTAGTACAGATGGAAAACTTTATTTGTATTGTTCTTTTATTATCTTTGAATAAAGTTTCAATTTCCCCTAGAGTTAGAACATATGACTTGACTGTGAATAATACTATGTAATCAACATAACTTATACAAACATATTAAAAAATATAATTTGTCTCTGTTCATTACCTCAAGTTTAAGTTTATTGCTCTTTATCTTTATAATGAAGCTTTCCTTATGGACTTGCTGGTTAGTCTAGTGGGTTTTGTTCTATATGTTGGTACCAGATGAACCAGTTATATTGGGCTAGTAGTTTTGTTCTGTGGTTTAAGGTACACTGTTGTTCATATGTTCCATTTTGGTATATAGGACTGAGTTCCTTACAACTTGACCAATAGATGTCTAATCCATCTTTTCTTTAGGCTCAATCTAGACCTGGATTGGTTTAAATACTTAACGTATTCCTGCATTATGTAATGTAATTACCTCTGGGACTAGTACAGTAGTCAGTGACTGCCAGCCTCTGTCCTTTAGTTCCCAAGTGGCATACTGAATTAAACTTATTTAGTAGGTACACCCTAGTAAGTCAGCAGACCACCTTGAGGTATATTTTGTCTGTTAGCCCTGCCTCGGCAGGTGACTAGTGAAGTGATTGCCTTATAGCCTAGTGCTATTCTGCCAAGGTACCTATTGTGTTTGTTCTCAATATAGGGGAGATCGTCTGTGTTAATCTCCTTATTCCAATCTCATTTTTACTTACTTTTAATGGGATAATTAATAAATCATGTTTATAACACATAAATCAGATGCTTGATGGGTTTAAGCATACTTATCCCCCTCCTATTTTTTCTCTTTGAAAGACACAGTAGTTTGAGTTACTTGAATTTCCAACCTGTATTATTTAATCACGGCTGAGAAGCACTATTTGTGCAACGCATGAGAGACGATAGCTACTGCAGTTTACTGTAAATGGCTTCTACTTCTGCTTCACTGTGACTGAGCTATGTTTCTGCTCTAAACTGAAATATATTCATTTTTCTACCAGTGGAATTATTATTATTTATTTTTTTTGTGCTACATTGATGTGTTGATGAATGTGTTAAATATACTATAAGTGTTTTGATATAGAATAAATGATATAGAATATACTTGTGCCAATTACAATAATAATCTTATACAATTACTTATTTATACAAAAACTTATTTAGTAATATTCAGTAGTATATTCAAAGATAATGATATATCAATTGATATTGTATAGATATTGTTTATGTAGACAAATATATTGTGACAAAAATAGTTTAGATGATCCATTTGACCTCGAAACAATTAAACCATAATGATTTCGCAGGAAAACATCCACAATGGTCAAACATTCATTCAAGTTTTGCAAGTTTAAGATTTGAATTTACATTGTAAATGGAAACCCTGACTAGGGGAGTGCTTAGTATGGCATAAACATTACTGTATATCTGTAACAAACTGTAATATGGCTTACAATGAAATACATAGCAACTGTAACCTGCTAAATCTTATTACTTTCAGTGATTGTAGTAATGGGGATGTATCAGTTTTTACATTCCTAGTATTGTACAGAATGTTACATTTATTTTTATACCCAAAGTACAATCTTGTTATACTTAAATACATTAGGCAACACCCATCATGCTCCTGACATAATCCAGTCTGATTCCCATATGTATAGCAAGACAAAGACCCAGGTACAATGCAGAATACACCCAATTACAGTTTACAGTGTCTATCACAGCCAGATACTGTACATTGAGGAATAGGCAATTTGTTTATGCCTACATATAGTACCATAGATTTTCTTTAAACAATCAAGTATGTGACTTTTTATTTTAACTATAACAATGTAAAGACACCATCAGAAACTGGACCCAAGGTGGAACCAGCACATCTAGCTGGGACAGAAACCCCAATGCTCTGGTATTCATCAATGCCATTTTTGGTCCCCAGACTTTCTCCTGAAGAGATATTAGGACACTGAAGCAACCCAACAGAAACTTGCAAGAACCAACCCAAGGTACCAGGGTAATAAAGCAAGGGCAAAGTCAAGAGAGCTGTATCAGTGAAATTAGGAGAGCAGAAAATCGTAGTCAGACAAAGTAAAAAATCAGAGATTCCACAGAAAGAGTAACATGGAAAATAATGAGAGGTTTGGCAGCACTTCAAGACCAGCTTTGGCAAAGACTGTAGGAAATGACCTCATATTTAAAGGCCTGGATAATGATAAAAAGGAAGCACCTGAGCAGGCCACTTACAAGTGTGCAGTCATAGATCAGAATCAAGGACAGGAAATATAAACACAGCCCCTGTGGCCTAATGGATAAGGCACTGGCCTCCTACGCCAGGTATTGTGGGTCCTATTTGTGTATGTAAGTCTTCCTCCCACTTAGATTGTAAGCTCCTTGGGGCAGGGACCTCCAACCTCTCGTGTCAATCACTACCTAGCACTTAATTTTATGTATCCTTGTTATATTTTACTTGTATTATTTAATGCAATTTTCCCTTGTTTGTATTGTACTTGTATCGCTGAATTGTACAGCGCTGCTTAAATTTGTGGAGCTTTATAAATAAAATTATACATACATACATACATTGGCTTACAACCTAAGCCTTGAATGGAGCAGTGGTATAATTGTTATCTGGCGTGCAGCAGGTTCCTGGCTCAACTCCCACCAGTGGCATTATCTAACTGACACAAACCACACTGCAAATGCCTCTGATCTAAGAAAGGAATTGCAATTGCAAGGAGATTTCCTGCCACATAATTGCTTAGTACCAATGGTGTGGATATATATATATATATATGCATGCTATATCCAAAATGAATTTTTGTAGATATAAGTATCTGGAAGAGGAAGAAATCTTTATTCTTGCCATTTTTTCTGAATTCCCTACAACCTCTGCTGTTTCTAGCTGTGCTACATGGCGTGGCTGTGCCTACCAACAGGACACCCCAGACCCAAAATCATTGTGTACATTGCACTAAAGAGGAAAGAAGCATTGTTACGTGAGTTCAAACTCAAGAACCACTAAAGAGAAAATCTTCAAAGCCAAAAACCCTTCTCTTGAAAGGTCATTAAAGGCTGAGAAAGAATGCCTCCCTGTAGGTTAGCCTAACTTAAAATAACCTAATTTCCCAGACTCCACCAGTATTTTACTTAATCCATCTACAGAAATCAGTCTTTATGTGTAAGAAAGGGCAAGCAGTATATATAATTTTTTTTGTGATTTGTTTTCCCTCTCCCAGCCTATCCTGGGCGCTGCTCAGTTCTGAGCATGCTTAATTACCCAATAAGCAATATTGGAATGGATTGCTATGTATCTAGATACAACATCATTGTGGGTGGGACCCAGTTACTTAGAATATGGCAACAGTGAAAACATCAGCTTAAATATATAATGCAGCCTCTATATTACTTGTGATTTCTAAAATCTTCTTGCAAAGTTTCCTCTTGTCAAACAGTAAACTTTTAGCATGCTACACATTATAGTGGTTGTTTAGTTCTTATTTAATACATAATTAAGTATGAGACATTTCTGAAAAGAGAACTGTGTGGAACAGTATTGCACGCCATACAGTTGTAGTATTAACCAAAGGAACACTGTGATCCACCTGAGACTCAACCTTCAGTAAAAAAAAAAAGAAGACTTAGCATCATATTTATGCCTTTATATGCTAGATCAATACATACTGTATACTCGTGGACTAATCTTTGTGGACTGTGAATGATACTGTATTACCCAGGTGGCCTCAAAAGAAGGCATTTTCTACTTCTACCACTATATAAAGAAAATGTTTAACTTCAGTTCTATGAACTTGTGTTTAAAGCTATTGGTCAAACTCTTTAAAAAGTTGATACTTTGTCCCATTAGATTAGCCACATTGTCTAAGTAGCTGAAATCACAAAATGAGAACGTCACTTTTTATTTTAATAGTGGTTCTTCACAATGATTTTAGAGAAACCCATATAATTTAACTTTAAAATGCATTATCATAAAAAAAAGCTACTTCATATGACAGAAGAAACCATAAAGTGGTTATATTCTGTAGAACGTTTTTATCTACCTCTAGTGTTAAATTAAAATACTATAAAATTAATGTGCATTTAAGTAATGGCTTAAAATTACAGGGTTTTGTGTGTTGTTCAGTTTATCATTTGTAGAAAGCTTCTGTCTCTGTATTTAATTATCTAAATCAAGAACTGAAATCTCTTGTTAAAATTAGGTCATTTGATGATTTTTCTTCAGAAAGGGCCTTCTCTGATCTATAAAGCCTGTTCCATTGTAAATAGTTTTGCTCGGTGTTCCCTCCATAAATTTGTAGATTGACTTGTTTTGGTGAAATTATATTTGCATGTAGCGTACAAAACTTCAGAGATTTCAATGTTTTTTTTAGTAGATACTGAATGTTTCTAAATAGTGCATGCCTGTATGATATTCAAACAATTTCATGGCTCTTTATTTCCCAATAATCATACACGTAAACCTGTTAATAGATGTAAACCTGTTACTAGATGTAAAGCTGTTACAGGGATGTGTTGAACTGTAGGTGAGGGACCCCACATCAATTCCGACACACAGCTATTCCTTACAGCTTAAAAAGCAGAGATACCTTATTTAATTGATTAGTGAACCATACTTTAAAGAACAGATCTGGTAATTGCTTTTGAAGCAGGTAATCTTAGACTTACGGTATTAATTTAAATAATGTTTGGCCCAAACCTTTATAAAGATTTGATGCTTACCTTGGTAAACTTACTTGATTTATTCCCTTCCACATTATCAATCTAATACCCCACCATCTTTTTACCTATGATGTATTAAAGAAGAACATTTTTTTTTCTATCAAGCCAGGAAAACTCTATTCTGCTACAGAGTAGTGTAAGAGATGATTGTATCTGTAAAGTAAAAATTTTTTCTGATTGCCTATAAAAAAAAGTCTTGTTTTTTTAACCCCAGCTAATGGGATGTAAAGGTGGTAAATTCTGCTCCCTGACATTTATAATCACCCATGGGGCAAAGGGGAAAAACAATGAGGAGGAAAGTGTGGACAACACTTATTTTCCTCCACCCCATTGGCACACAAGACGGAAGGAGGGTTAAGTAGGTTTTTGCTTGTCACATATGTAGGCTCTCACATTATAAAAAGATCTCTGCTAGTCAATTGGCTTTTTAACTGAACATTTGGCTTTTTACCTAGTATGTTGCTGCTCATTTGCTATAGTAAAGGAACTTTTTGGCTTTAACCTATCATAACCCCCTGACTGTTTGTCTTGGATTGATTATATTTGCTAAACCTCACACTGCTCCACTTCTGCAGAAAATAAAAGTTTTTTATATTAAAAAAATTATAATTATGAATCAATAAATGTTTTGTATGATTTGGTTATAAACCTGTGGAGAACTAAGGGTTTGTAGGCATGTTTTGTAAAACTGAACATGAATTGAACAGAACCACAAACCTAACAACAAGAGGTTTGTACTTCTCAAATATTCACAAATAATGATTTAGTTGAATCAAGTGCACCATCCTACCCATAACCCTTTCTTCTTTCACGATAAGGACTTTTAATTATGTATGCACTGCTGTACAGTGGCATTTTAAGTGAATTTAAAACACATACAGTCATTTAGATGAATCAAAGTAATAATAGATGTGGTTAAAATAATGTTTGTACCTCTCAAAATGACTGCAATTTAAATTACTTTAGGTTCATTTATTTGGCGCCAAAGTTTGACAGCATCAAAATTTCAGTGGAACAAAATACATACAATGGTTTTAGAGATCAAGTACAAGGAATTAGTCAAGAGGCAGCATTTACGTGTCAGCTGTTTTCAATGTCATTAACAGCAGACACAGTTTCAGTGATGTCAGTGACACCATTGAACCTGTGAATTCCACTCACAGAACTGGAAGGTAAATAGAAGGTTCTTTACAAATATTTATTTTGATCTGCACATCTTTTCATTTCATCTAAAATTATCTATCTTTAGTCCTTAAAGATTACAGCCTCGAGAGGATGTTTTTGGTGGTATCTTTAGAATTCTATTCCTTATTTTACCTTTTTGATTTCTAATGCTACAGATGGAAAACACGCCAATACCTTTAACATACTGTGCGGTTAAGTACCAAGTTTGAGTAATAGTGACAGCTCTTTGTCTTCTTCTATTATCTTAGTATGAGTCTGAATACTCCCAGTGAGACACAAACGTAAAACTGGCTTACAGTTTCTTCTTAAAACAAAGGTACCCTAGTTAGCACACACTACAACCAGTATCCCTAACAGGGAAAAAATACATTACATGTCTAATCTAAAGGGAGCTCAGGAACATCACACTTTTGCTTTATATATTACAAGATACAATCGATCCACTATTGTTGGGAATTTTCTTATCTTACCTCCCTTCTTATGCTTCTACAACCCAGGCTACCTCCAAGACCCCTATACAAATTAGAGGCTTTAAATTGTTACACACACCTAATTTCTTTATAAAGAAAATGTTCACCAATGGTTCTAACTGTGGTAACTATTTTAAATTGTGCAGTGAACTTTATTTTAGGTCTGACCTTCCTAGATTTAATATCTGCTTACTCCTTGCTTTGGCATTCTCACCAGGTATTAGGGGCCCCAAAAGACAATACCCATCTACTAAAATACCTTAAAAAAAGTTCTTGCTCATCTGAGTTACCGTAGAAATGCAGACAGAATTTGTAATTCCTTGGTCCAGTTGAAGTTCAAATTGGAAAATTATTTTTGAAAAAAAAAAATCACAAATTGTAATGTTAATAATAAATTCTGTATTCTTTTCTACACTCATTTACACTACCAAAAAGTTCAGTTTAACACCTTATAAAATTTGGAAAGTGCGGGACAAAAGCAAAGTGCTGACATGAAATCATGTGTATTGATATGTCTTTTATAGATTTAATTGAGTTAGTCTCATTTTCCTCCAAAAAGAAGAAACATGTCATTTTGTCACTTTATTTTGCTGAACACTTTCCCATCCAGCTTTAGTAATCTAAATGATAGACATAGCTTTAGACTGTTAGTCTAATAAGATAGTACATACAAACATTTGGTTTAATACAATTATTGCTAGTGTATATTATATTGTTTTTGGCTGGTAGCCATGCAATATGTATCTATACAGACACTCAGAACTTGTAATATGTGGCCCTCTAAGGCATAATTATGCAATAAAGTTTTGATTGTGGAATCTGGAAGGTGGCCAAACCTTGTCCAAATACAGTGAATTTCAAATACACATTTATTATCCTTCACTATTGGAAAGAGAAGGCAGGATGTCTTTTGAAGTTTAATTCTCTCTTAATTACAGTCACTATAAAATAATTACTATCCATGTGTTGATCTGGGGGCAGTTGAATAAATGTAATGCACTTAACTGTGTAACATGAACATTTATACCTTTTCTTAATTAAAGAAAATGTTCCAAAAGAGAATGTTATATTTGTAATCGGCATAAATATATGCAGATAGCCTGTCATGCTGCATTGGTTGGTATGTTCCACAGAATGATAGAATATTTCACCTTTGGAGAATACTCTCGATATAGGATGATGCTGTTAATCTCTCCCTGTATCTGTTTAAGAAGAACTTGAGATTAAAGAAAATGTTTGAAGAGCAAATAATATAGTTGTAATGGGAATAAAACCACACAGCTAGACTCTCATACCTCATAGGATGATATGTTCCCCAGAGTGATTGAATATATCGCCCTTGGGGAATACTCTGCATGTAGGATGATGCTGTTAATCGGTTCTTTGTCATCTGACACCCCTTAAACCAACACTTAATAAAGTGTAAAATAATGAATAACCTTGTATCCATGTTTAAATAGCACTGTTTATTTATACAAAGAATAGTTCAATATACTGTATAATGGAAATTTGAATAGAATAAATGTAATGTAGCACAAAAACCTTATTTAGGTATGGCAACTTGTTGATTTCTCACTGAAGGAAAATCTGGACTGTCCTGTCTATGTAATGAAGAAGATTATATGTTCCTACACTCACTTTCCTTTGGCTTCTGTAGCTCCCACCACCACTATAATTTTGCAGAATGTTAGGGAATAAGTGAGAGACTTTCCTGACCATTGGTCCAGTAGCAGCTACCTTCCCATTTTATATAGTACATATGCTTCTTTATGCATGTCACACAGAGGCATATGTGTCTTTTCACCTTTCTGTATTCGGTTTTTATATTTGTAAGGGTGGTGACTATGAACAATAAGGTATAGTTTTGACACAGTATAATTAAAATTTAAGTATACTTAAATGAGTCTAAAGAATATATTTATGTACTCAATTTAGCTGTTTCTCAACAGATATATTTTTGTATATCCATGCTGTCTATATGCATTGAATTATGCTTTCAGGTTCATTAAGGTAATAAAGTCATGGTATGGGGGTGAGAAGCTAAAGGGAGAAGGCCATTGTGCTGAGCTCACACTGTTACATCAGAAGGACAGCCAACAAAGTAAGCTTAAATTTCATTTTTGGCATGGTAGTCACATACTCTGTGTAGAATAGGTAGGCTAAGATGGAAAAATGGGTAAGGGTGGAAGCAGGCTCTGATTGGTCAGTCTCTATAGAAAACTCTAGTGCTATTTTTAGTATTTACATAGGTTTAAATGTGCCCATGATCTGGCAGGCAGCAAGCCAAATATCACTTGCTAAAATATTTACATTTTATGGTTGCTTACATTTAATGAGTCATACAGGCATAATTCCCCTGGTGACTGGCAACTGGGCCTCCTTTTGGTTTCATAAGCCACTTCCCCCCCAGCAGTTACCCTCTGAATGGCACTACTGGTGACACTATGATTTACAATAAAAAGTACTGTGTTCTATAATAGAGATTCTACTATCATCAGAAAAATAACTTAGGAAATCAATTGCTATTCAAACCTTTTACAGAATTGAATTTATTTTCTATCGAGTGGGGTGACCTTGGACCACATGAATAACCTTTAAAATATGCAGCCTTTTTAATAGTGACCGGTTGTCATGTGGACTTTGACTTTGCCTCTGGCACCAACAGTACACTTTTTTTAGTTAAAAAGTTCAGTGCTGAAGTCAGTCTAGACAGGTAGTCTCCTAAAACTGTTGTGTATCTATATAGATACATATCATTTTTAACCTCAGATGTCATTTTATTGGGAATAAATAATTTCCATCATAGGAGTTGTATAGATTTATTGCTGAAAATCTATTAGCCCTTAATATAGGACAGAGTTTATCTATGAATTTCAAGGTTGTAGATATGGAAAGAATGTCATAATTATAAAAACATGTATCTCCGTGACTGCATTGAATATGATTAAATATGATTAAGACATAAACTCAAGTCAGCTGAAAATAGTATACTTTCCATCCATATTATTTTTAAATCATCTTTATTAATGTTTATGCATGAACCTAGTAAGCACAGCCACAGTTTTGCCACTATAATGAATGGTTCTTTGCATTATAGCAGGTAATTAATTATAAAGTAGATAAGACATTGATACTTTTGACTTTATTTTTTTCTATATGACAATACCAGTATCAACACTAACAAAACCATGCAACTGTACTGTATATCCATAGAGTCACAACCGCAACAATGAGTCCATGATTAAAAAGTAGCAGTGTATTACAACTGTCTTTAGCTGGCAAATTCACACCTTTATACAACAATTCAGACTTTAGACAATCCCCAAAAAGCTGAACCACCAGCGTTAACCTACAATTAGATTGAGCCTTACCACTACAAACCTCCAAATAAAGCTGATGCAGGGGCCCTTTGTTAACAGACCCCAGTTTTAGCTTTTTTGGTTAGTCAACATGTCCTAAATGTTAGGCAAAAATACAAACCATAGACTATTTACATAAATAACTTTGATAAAGGACTTTGCTAAAGCCTCTAATCTTAATAATGATGCTACTATTATAATGATACTTTGTATATACCACATTTTCAACCCATTGAATACAAACTTGATTTTGGACATATTGAACTTTCTAAACTACGAATGCTGACATTACTCCTAAATAAAGTGTAAAACAATTAGAATGATTGTTAAACTACCAAAATGTGCTAAAGTTAGGATACAGCTCACCTGATGCAAAGTTGGCAGGAAACAGAAAGGAAAAATACTACACCCCTACTTCCATTTATAATATGTTATGTTAAATAAGGGAGGGGCCTGACAGTGTTAGCTTCTACCTTTTTCCACTAATCTGGTGTCATGTTATTGGCCAATCAAGTTTTGCCTGAAAACAAACAAACCATGTCATTATTGGTTGGGCATAGATTATGGTGTCCAGAGAATAGTGACTAAATTAATTGCAATGTCATTTTAATCGAGTCACCATTATTTTGCATCACCATCAGACCTTCCGATTGGCTAGACAGCTGCAGTCGCAAAATTTTGCCGCCAAAAAACACTATATAAAGACAAAATAAAATTAAGATGTTTTTTGCAGCTTTGATAAAATATGATGGCATCAAGACAATCCCATGCAGAAGAACTCCCATCTGGTTCTCAGGAGGGAGCTCAGCCTATTCCATCTACTGCTGATGCTCCCTCCACAAGTGGCTCCAGCATATCTAAGCTGCACGTAAAACTAAAAAAACTGCACCGTGTAAACCTATGGGACTTACCTGATTCCAGCCACACTAGTGTATGACGTGAGTGTGCGCACACTGGAATGCTTCATGTCACATTTTTTCCGGTGTATATATTCCACACACTAAGGGGGGAATTCACCATTGTCCGAAGTAGTGCGAACAGTTCGGGCGACTGCACCAG
>WMED01001473.1:0-27483 GCA_019650415.1 Pipa parva
GCGAGGCGACTCTTTTGCTCTCGCCGAGACAGGAATCCCTTTAATGAGCTCGCTGATGTCCGCGTGCAGGACATCAGCGAGCACAGATCAGTCAGTCTAAAGTGAGGCGAACACTTCAGACTATCCTGAATTCCCCTCTTAGGCACAAAGACAGGGGAAATCAATGGAATGAATTGTAATTAATAAGTAATTTTAATAGTGAAACATTGATTCTGTTGATTTTTATGTTTCACTTTGCATAAAATTATGTCACACAGCACTTCAGTTCACTGTATAATTTAGTCTGTGTTTACTTTTACAAAGGGTGTGGTCAGTTAGTGGGTGTGGCCTATGAAACCAAACATTCTATGCCTATAAGCTCATGATAAGTAAATCCAACACTGTTTATATTAGTCCTTGTTTTCTTTTTTATGATTTTTACTGAATTAAAACATTTTAATACAATTCAAGAAATATATACTGTATATATATATATATATATATATATATATATATACAGTATATATCATAAAAAAATCCCAAACTAGCAATTAAAGAATATAAAACTGTTAGGAACCAGAAACAAAGTATCCAAAAAGACAAAGGGGATTATTCACTAAAGTCCGAATTGTTGCATATAGGTGTGAATTTGCCAGCTAAACACAGTCGCAGGTGTGTCTTTATAATGAAAATATTGTTGCAGTCGCGCCTTTACTATGGAAAATTGTCGCAGTTGCAAATGTAAAAAATTGTGGCGGTTGTGTATTTGCTATGGGAACCCGCTGTTTGAGAATTCGACAGTCGAATTTGGACTTTAGCGAATAACCCCTAAAATGAGAAACAAGGCATCCAAAAACCAGCAAAGCAAGTTCATTCAATAAAATCCCAATTTATTGGGCAGCTACCTATCAGGATCACAGATATATAAATAGAACCTGCTCTCTGACATCAGAGAAAAAGTAAATTCACTTCTTGGATTTGTTTTGTTTAGTGGCCAAAAGTGGTGCTGTGGCATTTATGATTCAAAACCCTTGGGACTTTGCTGGACCAAGAAAGTAGATGATGCCCCTCATTATCCAGGACTACTTTATGGATCAGAAAGGAAGACAAAAGAACAGGTAATGATAAATGTATTTTTGCTTTTATTTTCATTTTACAGATTGGGGGGTATTTTTAGGAAGGAACCTTTTCCATATTTGGAGATAGGGTTATAGGGTCCATATGACCCCTGCATAATATTTTTATCACTCTCTACTCTTCTGAGCTATTAGGGCAGGGGGAAGGGGATGGGGTCCCTCAGACCCCCATCTACAGCATGTAACACCCACCCCCTTGCATGAGGTCCAAAGGGCTACTGAAAATAAATTTGTTTATTCTACATGAAACATACTGGGAGGATTACTTGTACATTTTTTACTGCTAGTTTTGATGCTTTGTTGCTGGTTTGGCTTTTTAATACATTTGCTGCTGGTTTTTGCTGTTTGGATTCACTCCTGTCCCTATTCACTAGTTTAATATGATGCATTTTCTGCAGTACATTTGTGAGTACACATTATTTCATCTTTAAGTGTGTATTTTATCACACTAGGTGAAATTTTGATTTGATACTTCTATTGCTGAATAGAAGATTTTTCTTTTGCAAATTCCCTTACCTACAGGCTAGTCTAGATCAACTGGGGATGAGACCTTTAACCCCCCACAATGTCCCTTAACATATTTAAAACTATCAGTTATAAATATGTGGATGACTATGAACAGTAACTGTTGCCCATATAATCTCCTGAAATACAGGAAAATAATCTGAAACTTGACCCTACTTATGGCACATTTTACCTTTAGGTTAAGAGAATCCCTTATTATTTGGTTGACCACTTTTTCTGTCTCAGTCATGATGAGAAAATGTTGATTGGATGTTCCATGGTATTTGTTGACATACAAGTGATTCACCCCTGCTAACTCTTGTCTGCAGTTCTTGCTGATAAGAGACACATGCTTCATGCATGCAACAACCAGTAAAGAAAATTGTTTAATAACAGTAATTAAACCTTGTAAGTAATGATTATGTGAATTACCTCAAAAATGTTATTGTTAGTTTGAAGATCTGCCCTTGCTGTCTATATATAAAATATATATAAAATGTATTATTCCCTATACCAGCGGTCAGCAAACCGCGGTTCACGAGCTGCATTAGGCTCTTTGGCTGCAGTGTGCGGCTCCGAGTGATCTGCCCTGCCATCCGCCCCCGGCCTTTGACGTCTCTTGTGATGGGACGTCAAATGTCATGTGATCGGGAGCGTACTTGCTCCTCCCCCTTTGTGTCTCCCGGAGGAATTTGCAAAGGTGGGGGAGGGAGAGAAATGGCTCCCTACTCTACGAAGATTGCTGACCCCTGCCCTATACAATAAAAGAAAAATTGTAAATACATTATCTGTCCCTTGCACTTTCAATATTTATATTCTTTGCAAGTGCATACGTTTTAAACACAGGGGTTTTACAGAATTCTGATAATTAAATGCAAAGCCTCCTAATCCATATTAAGGTACCTCATAAATGGTGGATCCTAATGGGTACCTGCTTGGTTTCATATAGAGTAGGAAGTATTTGCTGACAAGTGCATTGGTAGCAATAGGTTGGCCTTCCCTAGATGCAGCCTTTTCTATTCTTAAAAATTAAGGACCGCCATATTAAAAGGTTGATCGTGGGTGCTACCTCCACATAGCCGTTTGATACATCTTCCTACAGAGCAACTATGATTTTCTACAAAGCTACAAAAATTGTGGGAGCACAGCAAGAGCTATATAATTTTACTGGACATGTAATTGTACTTTCAATAATAGTATTTAGAGCATACAATATGAACACAGGGATTTTAGTAACATGCTCATTAAAAATTTACAGACCATTCAATGTCAAGGTAACCCATGCATTACCTTTTGTCATTATTCTAGGGCTGCCCCCCTTTTCATTGGGAATATATACTGTGTATATATATATATATATATATATATATATATATATATATATATACACACTACACTATATATACAGTTTAACAAAAGGATATTTTACATGATAAGAGAACATGTTGAAATATATGTGACTACCTATTTTTTTACATAATGATTAAATAAATAATGCAATATCTTTATTCAAATAAGACCTTTCTATCTTCCATACATAAAGTGACTACACAGAACACTGTGCATAAAGAAAATTATTATTGCATAATATTTATTTATTCACTCATTAGTTTGAACGAACTTGCAAACGATGTTATATTTATCCTCTTAACATAATCCATATGAGAGTAACAGATACGTAGCTATATGGATAACCTTTCAGCTAGGTTCACACGAGCGTATTATCCTCAGCACATAATACGCTAGTGTGAAGAAAAAAAAAACGCATGATGCCAAGTGCATTTTTCTATTGTACTTACTAGCAACAGTATAAACGCTCCCTCGGTGTTCACACCACTTCCTGTGCGTCGCATTTGAGGTGCAGTGTATAATATGCTGGCCAAAATGCGACACACAGCGTTCTGGACCCAGCATATGTGCATCATACGCTGGCATGTCCAGAACTAGGTAAGTACCATCAGGTTGCATAGAGCCGTATTTTTTTTTCCACACTAGCGTATGATGCGCTGCGCATCATACGCTAGTGTGAACCTAGCCTTCACTGTACTTAATCAGTAATTATTCTAAGTAAAAAATGTTTTTTTATGGAAAGAAATGTGAGATGGTACCATGTTGATTGAAACATGTTCCCTGTCAGTAAACAGAGGGACTCTAGATGGAGCAGTTTCCATTTGGGTTTTCTTGAAAAGGTAGTAAGGTCTGTGTCTGTGACTAGCTGCACTTAAATAGATCAGTTCTGTATAAATATGTAAAGTAAGGTTAGATATGGTTTATAAAAAAAAGTGAATATCAGTGGCTTGGAACTCTTCAGCCATTGTTTACTTTGTTGGTAAAAGTGTTTTATCTGGGAGTAATGTTAAAGACAAATTCTAAAATTGTTTGTAAAAGCATTGGAGGAGGCATAATTGCAAAGTTATTACTGGTATAAGACAGCATAGAAAAAAACTCTGTAGAGAGTGAGGCGATTATGTAAAGTTGTGACATCAATAATATGTATGTGAGATTTTACTACTGCTGTAGACAGCTTGAGTATAATGATATGCTGCTGCGCTGCTCTTCCAAAGTACCATCCATAAATACATAGCACCATTGCATCTCTGAAGATTAAAAAATACAGCCATCAGTTAGTTCTGTAAAATACAAAAATGCCATTTATGTTCAAGTGATGAAAGTGAGGTAGCAAATAAATGCTCTCGGTGTTTTGTAAGATGCTGTAAAATAGGCGTGCTGGGTTAATTTACATGTTCGCAGTGAAGAAGGTTTTAAATGACATGTTTGAACAGAAGGTAGGAAGTATAAGTACTCCCAATCTACAAGCATGATGTATTGTGGGGGATGTTACTTCAGTTTGTTTGGTGGGACCTGAAACAGTTCCATGAGCAAAAAAATCTGGTTTCCTTGTCATTTAGAAAAAGGTCATAGCCAATTTAGCACACAAAGGACATGAGTATTAGTCTGCAGTGGTAATTCAATAGCTCTCCTTCCTGTCTTTAAAGTGGTTTTCACTCATTAGTAGGGTGTAGCTGTCAAAAGAGTTAACACCTATTAACTCCTGCTACATTACTTTATGCATCACACCCATTGTGAGTTTGTTGGTTCAGAACAGAAGGTGTAAAGAGATTTGCATTCTAAATGAAGAAAGGTGTCTCCCCCCCAGGCATCTCTGAATGAGGATGAAAACTAATCTGCTTGCAGTCAATATAGAGAGATCACTGCTGTATATTCACTGTCTAATGGTCACTGGAGACAGCTGTAATCAGCTGGGAATTTATTACACTTTGTAGGCAGCTTGTTTTCAGAGTGGAAGTGAAGGAAATCACTGAAAAACTCATTTGATCTTTTATGGGTTATGTTAAGCTGTAAGCAGTGGTTATTAGGACTTCCAGTTCAACCCCTAGTGTTGTTAAGGTAAGGAGTTAAGCTTCAAATTATAGAGAATACAACGGTGGTTGACTAAGCAATTAATTCACATTATGTAAGCATGCAATAAATAAATGTTCAAAGTGTTGATCCTAGAAATAATTCAACTAAAAAGCTAAGTAAGACAGAGCATATTAATTTCATATTATATTATAAAAATTACATATATCATTAGAATATTAGTAAAATGTAAGCTTAGACCTCCTACTGCTAAACACCTTGAACATTAGCAGACAGATGCTCTTTAATGGAGTATGAAATGCTCTACAGAAGTGTGACTAAAGGTAGCAATTCATTAGCACAGTGGGGAAACTTACCAGCTAACACCTATTTTTAAAACTGAAGATGCTCCATGGGAAGAAGGATGACTTTGTCACACACAAACTTGTTTAATAAATACAACTTTTGCATATAGAAGAGCGGAATAAATGCTACTCAATCTGTTGTCTCTAATAGGGGATTATTCATCAAAGTTCGAACAGTCGCATAGATGCATGAATTTGTGGCTGTTTGCAACTTCTCACATTTATCAAACTTAGTGATGTGGTGAATTTGTGTCCAGTTTTACAACTTATCCTATTTACTAGCTGTCAGAGTGTATGAATTGGCAAGGCATACTGCTCAAAGGTGGCCTACATGGCACATGTAAATGACAAAGAAAATGATAAAGTAACTGAATATCATTTGGATAGTGAGCCCCTAAGCAACAGAGAAAGCCAAACTAATCATATCACTCAGGCCTATTGTTTTAATAAATAAATAACAAGCAACAATTAGTTAAATAAAATTCAACTAACCTACAAAAAAATTAAAACCTAAGCAATTCCCGTACCCCAACCTTCTGCAGGGGGTGGGGAGCATATTTTTAGACTTTTGAGACCTCCTGCCCTTTTCCCTTTATCCCTTTTGCTAAGTGGGATAAAGGGTCAAAACAATTAAGCAATGGTTTCAAGCAGGTATGGTGATGGCATTTATCACAAGAGGGTATTTTTAAACCTCCTTCCTTCCTCAAACCTCTTTTGCTCAATGGAGTAATGGAGACCTCACTAACCCCCTCCCCTTAAGTAAACCTTATCCCCTTTACATGATAGGGTGGGGACCTAAAATAAATTGGGTCTATTCCCTACCTAAGTGCCACCCACCACTTACATTCTCTTGGGGTGGGGGACCTAATGTAAAAATATAATTTGTCTCTCCTGTCCTAGACCCCTGACCCTCTACTTGGTTTTGGGGTAAGAGTTTTGAGTTGGAACCCTTCAGCCCTATGTATTGAAGTGAGAGTCATTACGTGTTTCATTCCCACTACAAATGAAAATAGAATTGGTTAGTTTTTTTTAAATTATCTACTTGGAATCTTTTCTAGTATATTAAGCACATAAAGTAGTCTGAGAGGGGCCTTTGTTGCCTGGGAAGATCTTGATTATCTCTTTACCCACAAAGTAGTCTATAAAAGGGAAGCATACAATGTCTATCTTTCCATGCAATAAAAGTGCAAATTTGTCAGCAGCCGGTGGGACCATTCGAGGGGTCACCCCACCCTCAATTCCAATGTAAAAAAATGCAATGGACGTCCAGAACTCTAAGAAATAAGTGTTTAATGCGGCATCTCACATGTGTCCAAAACAACGTTTCAGGGAGGGGAATGCACCTCCCTTCATCAGGATTTCTTTCCATGCAGTCTTCTTTGTTTGATCTGCTGTAATCCCCTGTAATCCACTATCACACACCTTCCAGAAAAAAATAAAAATCCTGATACAACTGACAGGGAACTGCACAACAGATCTAAAACAGACAATTCCCCCTCAGGTAGGACCTGCGCCTATATAAACCAGCATGTAAAACGGCAACTTCAGTAAGTTTATGTAAGTAAGATGGGAAATCAGGTCTAGCTAAATTGACCAGAAATTTATAATTCATATATTTAAATGTCACAGCAAATTTTAATTTAATATCTTCTTTGTTTTAAAAAAAAAAAATATATATTTTAATCAAGGTTCCATTATATTGATTTTGAAATGTAAAATAAAATTATTACTAATATGACAAATCTGACTGTTACTGCTTTAACTAATTAAATCAGTATGTATATACAATATAAATGTATTATGTATTACATCAAAGGCCCCTTTTCATCAGACTTTACTCCAGTATATGAATGAAGGCTCTTTGGACACCCTTATATAATCCCATTGAAATGCTAATTGGTTATTAGGAAAACATTTGTAATTGTGAACTACCATAACCTATTATTTAACAGACCAAGTAAATTGTCTGTCCTTTGGTTTCAAGGCCTGTAAGTGCATAAAGTTCAGTTCCAGTTTCACAAATAGACTAAGCAAACAGCTTTCTTAAGAATATGTCAGTCTTCTCTGGTTTTGTGAAATAAAGGCTACCTATACAATGACCATAACGGTTCCCTCTAAAACAACACCTTGGACCACAAAAACAAACATTTTGGCAGAAATTATGGGCAAAATTTACTAAGGGCGAAATGATCGCCCAAAGTTAATTTGTGTTCGCATGTGCGGTATTTTTACCGCACGTGTGGAATTCTGATAGATTTGCGATCGTGCGATCGCAAATCGATCACAATTCCGATCGTGTGATCGCAAATCGATCGCAATTCCAATTGTGCGATCGCAAATCGATCAGAATTCCACACGTGCGGTAAAAATACCACACGTGCGGTACAAATTGCGATCGGGTGGAAAAAATCCGCCCTTAGTAAATTTCGCCCATAATATGAGTGGTCTGAAAGTTACATGTACCATCTGTCCTTTCTGTCCTTTTTGTACATAAAAAAAACAGCGTACTTTCCTCCTACAAAATAGTAACCACCCAAATTATAGTACCAGATAAGAAGCAGCAACCAACTTAAATTACAACGTGGCCCAAGTTCCAAGTATGTAGTTTTATATAGGCAGTTTGCTTTACCATAGCATGACTATTTTACATTGTGAATTTATTATACACTGGGTAAGAAGGATCAAAGTGTCACAAATTGATTTGGGGGATGAAAACTTACTTTAAAAAATCACCCCCTCTTGAGCAAGGCCAAGTTAAAAATGAGAGAAGTTGTAAAAGAGCTGTAGAATGTGTTGAGACTGAGGTCAATAAATACAAATAAATAGAGAAATATACATAAGTACAGTAGATAAATAAATACAATAGAAAAATACAGATATTAGACATGAATAAATAAAGATAAAATAGAATAAATACATAAAATTAAAGATAAGGGTCAGTGCTTGTGCTCCAAAAGATAGGACTTCAATTTGGTTTTGAGCGTGGAGAGGGAAAGTTCCTGGTGAAGAAAAAGGGGTAAAGAATTCCAGAGGTGGGGGCAGAGACAGAAAAGGGTTTAAGACGAGAAGGGGCAGTATCAGTACGTGGCATGCAAAGCTGGTTGCTTTGAGTGGAGCGTAGTTGACGTTGAGGAACATACAGACATACAAGTGAAGAAATGTAGGGTGGGGCACCAGAATGAAGTGCCTTAAATGTCAAAAAGGAGAACACTGTAAATGATTCTTTTACTTATGGGAAGAAAGGGAGCAGAGGGTGATTGGGAGAAGGGCTGTCCCTTCTGCGGAGAGAGAATTCTGGCAGCAGAGTTTAGAATAGACTGGAGTAGGGAGAGGTAGGAAACTGGAAGGACAGATAGAATAACACTGCAGTAGTCCAAGTGGAACAAGACAACAGTATGCATGAGGGTGTTAGCAGTGGAGCGAGAGATAAAGGGGTGGATCTTGGCAATGTTACGAAGAAAAAATCAACAGGATTTAGCAGTGGAAGAGATGTGTTTAGAGAAGGAGAGAACAGAGTCAAAAGTCACTCCAAGACAGAGTGAAGCCACCATCCTGACTTAAATTCATCACATGACCTTATCTGATGCAGCATGCTTGAGTCAGAAGTCAGACAGGCATCCTGGTATCACAGTCTACCTAGCAACAACGCTGGCTTTTTAGTTTGAAATGCAAGAGTGAGTATGAGAAAATAGATGAGATCTGAACAATTTTTACATGGAACTGAAGCATGTGTGAAAGTCAATCAATTAGCCATACTTTGTCAGTTTGTTTGTTTCCAATATATTTAGAAAGCCACTTATTATGCCTATGAAAATAATAAAGGATTGAAGCTTTTAGACACATTTTGTGTCTTTTATTTGTGAACACACAAAATGTTTCAAGCCCCCAAGCTCTTTATCAATTGTACAGGTGCAATTACAGTGAATGCTTAAAAGCCAATTAAAGTCCTACCTCCCAAGTGTCCATTGGTCAAAAAACTCCACAGTAAGGGTGACTGCTCAATGAACAAGACTTCCCCTTTAAAATACAAAATACTTGACAAAAGTACTGCCTAAACCTATATATTGTCACTATATCAGGGTCACAGTGCTAAAAATAACTAAAGAGTGAATTCACCCGTCAAACTTAACTCACTACAATTCAAATCACATTATCAAAATAGTCACAAATTCACTTCTCAGTACTGACAAAGCAGAGAATAGACTTATCAAACAAGCGGACAGAGGATTGCTGTCGTATGTGTAGTGTAGCATAGTCAGTCAGATAGAAGTAGGATGTGAAGTCATGAGGAGTGAGGTGAATTCAGCAAGTGAAGGGCAGTGATGTCAGTCTCACCATATCCCACTAACTATATTCTGTGAATATTCTGTTTCTACGTCACCTTGTCCCTAGGTCATGTTGTCACTTAGTTGTAGTCTCCATTGTCACTTTTGAATGTATAGTCACCTTATCAAACCCCCAATTCACCAGTCTGAAGTGGTGAAGTCAAACAGGTGAATTCAGAGCAGTACATCTAGTCGCATTCACACCTCCACACCACTCCGTTGCTTAGTCAATAATAGAAGTGTCTGTGCACACACATTCAAAATGATGTGAAGAGCTCCATAAGTTTGTGATTCGCATAGTCGCTGAAACTGGTTGCATAATCACCACTTCCCAGACTTCTCTCAAAAAGAGAACATGGGGAAGTGGTGAATAGACACAAGTTCATAGCTCTATGCGACTATTTGGACTTTAGTCAATGAGGCTCTGAGAATTTTCAAATAATAAACAAAAAAATGACCAGCTATGAAGATGCTGGTGTGGGTCCAGCCTTTGCAAAGAGATGCAAAGAGCTTCGTAAGTTCGCCACTATCGTAGCTGCCAAAATTGGTCGTGTATTCACCAGTTTGCAGAATTTATTCAATAAGTGAACATGGGGAAGTGTTGAATAGATCTGAATTTATAGCTCTCGGGGACTATTTGGACTTTAGTCAATGAGGCCCAAAGTTCCTCCTTTATCTGTTTATTTTTTTATTTTGATAATGGAAGATTTATTGTACATTTCTGCTAAGTCTGAAACAAGAATGTAATGAATCTTTGTGAATCATTTCCAGATAAACATAATTGCTGCATATTAAGCTTTGAAATAATGTTTTGTGAATAATTTATATCCTTGGCACAAAAGATGCTGTTAGAAAAGAGAACAGCTTATAATAATACATTATTTATCTAACACATTTATCCCAAAGGGATCCAGACTGCTTTGAAATATTTTTTTTTTTTTTTGAAATAAGAATAAATGAAAGTAAAACTAGGAAGAAGTTAAAGGAATAATTTATCCAGCACAAGTAGGAAGTATTCAACTCCAAAAATGGATTTTCATTTAATTGTTTTTTAATGTGTCAGAATCCAATTTTTAGATTTTAAAAGAAAGAGTCTCTTTTATTGACAATGATTGGAATATGCGTGAAGCAATTATGTTTTAGCTACTGTAAATTGGGTTTTACTGCTGATTACTTCTAGAACATTAGGCAGTCACTTAATACTTTCTATTAGGCAAACATACATTCAGCCCTGGCCATTATGAAGGAAATGCTGATTGTTAGAAGAAAAAAAAAGAGGACATTTCTAGATGAACAAAATAATTCAGTATAGTTGGTTTAATAATGCCATTTTCTGGGATTCACTAACCAGTTAAAATCTAGTTTATCAATAAACAACTGAAATACGGGGAATTGTCACATGACCCAGGCACAGGGCCAGTTCTAGCGTTGGGCAATGTGGGCGACTGCCCAGGGTGCAATCTATTAGAGGGGTGCTGTCGCCCACATTGCCTACCACAAACTTACCTCCTCCAGCGTTCCAGTGACGCTCCTCCTCTGAGCGCCGCTCCACAATGAGGTCGCATTCCACTTACCTCATTGTGAAGCAGCGCTCAGAGGGGGAGCATCGCTGGAACGCTGGAGGAGGTGAGTGGGGGACGCAGGGCAGGTGTGTGCGCCCTGGGGAGGAGGGGTGCATGGGGGGGGCGCGGAGGGGCTAGAGCGCCCATAGGGCCAGAACCACCCCTGCCCAGGCACATGAATAAATGAAAAGCAAAGGCCAGTTGCAAACTGTTGTATAATGCCACTGTCTACAACAAACTAGAAATGAAGGGGTTTATTCATCAAAGAGAGAATTTGACTGTCAAAGGGAATTCTCATCAATTCGGGTTACTACACTCTGATTCTCTACTCTTCCTTCACTAAACAAAGGATAACTGCAGTGGAGACGCAACTGCGTCAGTAGCCATGTCTTGTATAATGTGGCATTGTCAGTCACAGGTCTGTGTAAACCAATGTAATATACAATAGAGGGTAGGGTGACAAAATAAAAAAAAGATTTAAATATGCGCAATGCCTTGCGCCAGGATATCAACAGCATCAAAGGTGCCACAAATTGAATATGCTTTCAACAAATATATAAATAGATAAATTGAATAGAAAAATTTAAAAAATCATGCAGAAAATCTCCATTAAAAAAAACGGGGCTTCTCCATACTTCAGCAGGCTGCTTCTTATGTAATTAAGGGATATCCACCTCCACATCCCTGATTTGAAAAAAATGATACTCATATATCTGTAGAAAGCAGAAACTCACACAGAAATAACTAATATAGAGCAGTATTGCTTATGGTGTATAGTGGCCGGAGGCCAGAAGAGACAGGGAGCACTAAATCCCAGTGATTGGAAAGTACGGTAATTAACAATGCACAACACTACGTGAAGCACCCCTCAATTCTAGGTACTCATCAAATGAAAATAAAGAAACACTCTCATCAATATTAAATGACTATGTAACTCTCATCTAGTTAATAATGAAAGATTTTATAATAACAAAGACTCAACATCCAGTTCTTAAGACTCTAGGGGCAAAAGTTATTAACGTCAAAAAGACCAATCTCGGCTTTTCAAGTTTATCCTGCGAGATCTCGAGTTGATCCCACGGGATAAACTCAAAAAGCTGAGATCGGTCTTTTCGACGTTAATAACTTTCGCCCTTGTGATCCACAATGTAATATCATAAAGAGAAAATACTTCTCATAGTGTAAAAACTTTATTAATGAACTGCTTATTAAAGGCAAAAGGGGTATTGACTAAAGTGAGAATTTTACTGTCATATTCTTAAACAGTGGATTCCTATAGCAAATCTGCGACTGCAACAATTTTCCCATTGTAAATTCGCGACCGTGAAAATTTGTAAAGTTTCGATTGTGACAAAATTTCCATAGTAAAATCATGACTGCATCAATATTCTCATTATAAAGCGTGACTGCAACAGTAGCTGTTTATTGCAACTGTATTTAGCTGGCGAATTCGTACCTTTATGCAACAATTCGGACTTTAGCCAAAAACCCTCAAAGTATACTCTCGATCATATAACAAGTGCGTGTAGAATATATACTGTAATTAATAAAGAATTCTCTCTCTCAGTGCGTTTCTCTGGTCTCTGAACCAGGTTCCTCAGGAGATTTTAAATAAGTATGTAGTATATCCTCCATTTAAATCCAAAAAGCACACCTTTTTCTGGTGCTATAGACTCAATCTGGGGGTCATTCATTAAAGTTTCGCATAGTGAAACCGCGTCTGTTCACATCAATATGATTAGGAAGATGCAAATTTTCTTCTACTTATTCATGGAGCAGTTGACAGCATCAAATGTGGTCACATGCGTAGGGCGACGTAGTTAGTTGCACAAAAGTAGGTTGAAAAGTCATGCGGACTGAAGCAAGTTCAACAAGTGAAGTGACATCAGTCTCAACATATCCCACTAATTGTATATAAATGAAAAATACTTATGTCACCTTGTGCCTAGTTCATGTTAATCAGTAGGCTAATTTAGTCACAGTCGCCATTGTTACTTTTGAATGAATAGTCGCCTTATGCAACACTGGAGCCCTGCCATCAACCCCTCAATTGGCCACTCTTTTGTAGCAAAGGTGAACAGGTGAATTCTCAGCAGTACGCCTTGCTGAATCCACTCCTTCAATAGAATCCATCGCATGTTGAATAACCTACCGTATTTGCCGGCGTATAAGACGACTGGGCGTATAAGACGACTGGGCGTATAAGACGACCTATACATTTTCCAGTTAAAATATAGAGTTTGGTATATACTCGCCGTATAAGACTAATCCTCTTCTAAGGCAAATACTGCTTGGATTGGTCAGCTCTCCCTTCCTTCCCCGCCCTCCGTCTCCAAGATTATCAGAGCACCATCACACTGTGCTGCCCCTACAAGCCCTACCCTCTGAAGGAGGGGGGTGCTATCTTAGTGCTCTCCCCCCTCCTTTTCTCTCTCCCTACCTAGCTCCTCTGTTGCCCGGCTGTCTGTGCTGAGCACTATAGCGTTTCCTCTCCCCGGCAATGATTAAACTTCCTGTTGCTCACAGGAAGTTACGTCAATGCTGGGGGAGGAATGCTGTAGCGCTCAGCACAGTCACCCGGGCAACGGAGGAGCTAAGGAGAGAAAAAAGTGATACCTGGCGTATAAGACGACCCCTAACTTTTCAGATGATTTTCAGGGGTTAAATAGTAGTCTTATACACCAGCAAATACAGTAATTGCCTGTGCACGTGCACGCAAAGTGATGAGAAGAGCTCCGTAAATTCGCGACTGGAATAAGCGTCAGAATTAGTCGCGAATTCGTCACATTGCAGAGTTTGCTGAATAAGCTGGGTTGGAGAAGTCATGAAAGAACATGAATACGGGCATTTACGCGACAGTCTCAACTTTAATGAATGACCCCTATGTCATTAGACTGCGACTCATTTCCGCATTCCAATATTGGAGCGCGTGACATGCAAGCACCGCGTCTTTCTAAAAAGATCGCAGTGACAGCAGAAAGAACTTTACTTCCGCGTTCCAACACTGGAATGCATCACATCTCCTTCTTAAAGTTGTGGTCATATAATCAATTGTTATGTCTCATTTCTATGCCAAAAAAACTTATTTAAATAGCACCGTAATACTATCAACACATTAATGTAATGTGTTTGTCATAAAAGGACCATAAAAACTTGAAGCAGATTGGGGATGTCATGGACTATGATTAAGCGCTATTCATCGTGAAACGCGTTAGTGGTAATATGCTATTATAATATTTTCTTGGAACCTGATTTTATGATTCAATAAAGAAGAAGATTTTAGGTGTTGGAGTGCCGGAGACATTCATTACATATTGCAGTTAATTTGGATGTTGGAGTCCATCCATCTCCTGAGCACCCAGTACACAGCATGATTACAGGTGTGAGTACTCTACTTTTTTAGAGAGATTGAGCAGTCGTGCTTGCATGTATATTCAGTTCTATGTTTATCACCAGGCTTATCATACGACTATATGATTAAAGCAATATCAAAAAGGTGATAAATTATGACAATACGCATGGCTATTGAAATCAGTGGATGCCTTTGTGAAGTCTACAAGGTGAAAATACGATAGCAGCCTTTTTGGATGCGGTAAACCATGACTTGAACATATGCACCATAGTTTTACACAGTTTCCCACTTACATGAATGGACAAGTGTTTTGTTCTAATTTACTGACATTTCTTTACAGCCACCACAGATGTGGTAAAACTGTGACAAAATGCCGGGTTTAGACTTACCCTGTCTGTACAGCTACGCTCATCATTTTGGCACCAAATGGTTTACCACAGTGGATGAATGAGTGATGAGTAATGAGGTGAATAGAAGGAGTTGATTTGGCATAGTACATCAAATTGTTAAAAATTGGCCAAATTGAAAAATACTGATGTCATCTTCAACTGTATATGCTGATAGACGTACACCATGTTCTCTGTGGCTGTCCAAATAACTTGTGGTTAGATGTACCACTAAATCTGCCTGCATCTATGCTTCATCCCAACATTACAGTTGCTAACTTACAAGTAAACTGATGGCTGGGGCTATCCAGGTCTTTTCCAGAAACATCTTGAACCTAGAATGAACCATAATAATAATTATAATAATAATAACAATATAATAAGAAAGCCATTGATCCTAAAATGCTTTCCTATGTCCTTCACCTCAGACACACTTTATTTGCTTCTGCAGATTTTGCTTGGTGTCAGCTCCCTGGCCCCACCTGGGCTGGAATGAAAGTGAGAGAGCTCACCTATAGCTAATATCTAATAAACGCCAGGTAATTTTATCTTGTACAAGATTAACCCTTGCTTGGACATCCTCTATGGAAAACACATAGCAAGTATATGTTATAACATTTACATGTTGTCCGATGCTGAGAAATGATTTAAACATAAATACATATGGTCCATTTTTGTCTTTATTGCCCTATTAAATGAGAGAGATTGGGTTGGGATCTGAAAGCATCATTTTTTAGTTTTCTATTGAGCGTTTCTAAGCGGAAGTTTTAGGGATATATTCATCAAGGTTTGAATTCAACTGTCCAAGTGAACTCGCAGCACTTGGGGTTGCTATGCTTCTATTTTCTACTCCCTATTCACGGAACAGAGAATTTCCATAGGGAAGTCGTTACTGTATCAGTAGTGGTCTGTTGTGTCGTTTAGCAAAGTCAGTCGAACAGCAGAAGCCCTGTCAGCAGCGCCTTCATTTCCCACTTCAATTTGGTGAAGTGAAACTGACAATATGGCACAATGCGCCTTGTAGAATTTACTACTTCGATGCTTGATGAATGTGCGAATTACCTGTGCACGTGCATCTAAAATGGTGTGAAGTGCTCCGTAATTCTGAGACTGTTGGAAACTGTTGAATTAGTCTCAAATTCACCACATCGCGGAGTTTGCTGAATACCTGCATACGGGGAAATGGCAAATAAATGTGAATTCACACCTTTATGCAACTATTCGGCCTTTAATGAATGAGCCCCCTAAAGTTCAGAGCTGGGTATACATGTAAAGATCTCGCCACTCAATTAAGTCGGGCTTATCACACATTATCATATTGTTTAAATATTTGATTGCTCATTTGAACAGTGCCTGGAACCACATACACACTTCACCACTGGTCATTGCCAGACCAGATTTACAGTCCTATCTTGGAAAAAATGACAGAATATTTATTGTTCAGGAGGATCATTTTGAACAGTGCACATCATCAGTCATCTACCAACATGCTTACATGCCATCAGAGAAAACCTTTTATGTCTACCCAGCTTTAGAGGTCATGATTTCATTTCATTGATAATCATACATTGGTTATATATTAAAATTCTTTAAAAAAAAGGATAATTGATCACTGAGGTTAAAGGATAGTCTCACTAAAAGACATTAACTGAATTCAAACAAAAATGGAAAAATACTCTGGTATACGGGGTATACTTTAAAGTATGGGTCACACGGCAATAGATAACAGTTGCACTCTAAGTAAGCCAAGAAATGGACTAGCAGATGTACTCTAGGGATGTAATTAGCTAATTTGCAAGTACAAAGTAATAGCCTAATTTTGAACCACATTAATATTCAGCAAGTGAGCTACATACAGTACAACCAAAAGTCAAATATAATAGCAGCTTTTATAGTAGTGAGCAGTGCAGGTAAGTGAGGGGGTTATTCACTAAAGTCCGAATTGTTGCGTATAGGTGTAAATTCGCCAGATAAAGACAGTCGCAATAGGCTGCCACTGTCACAGTCGCATCTTTATAATGAGAATATTGTTGCAGTGGTGACTTTATTATGGGAAAATTGTCACGACTTTATTATGGGAAAATTGTCGCAACTTTACAATGAGAAAATTGTAGCGAATTTGCTATGGGAATCTGCTGTTTGTGAATTTGACACTCGAATTTGCACCTTAGTGAATAACCCCCTTTGGATGCCAGTCATTGTAAAGTCAACCACTTTAATAGTTCCCTAGGAAAAAATATGATTATTACACAATGGGTTGTAGCTATATCCAAATATAGTAGTTTCAATGGAAAACTAATGGCTAAACATTCTACTGCTACCATCTGTTGGTAAAGGATTTAGTAAGTAATTTATAACGTAACAGAATATGAAAATACAGAAGAACCATACAAACAAGAATTCAGCATCATGAAACAAACTAATATATTCAGGCCTGTCAACTTTTTGTTGAAAGATAGGTTTGCAGTGCTTTGCTTTTCTCTGTAGAGACACATGCCTGTGCCTGCTGTTTATCAGCCTTGATTTTGATGGGATGATTTTTAGTCAGCTGTCTCTATCAGTTTGGCACAGACAAAAATCCTTTAAAAATGTTACACTTCATCAAAGTGTATCATGAGACTTTACGGTCATTATCTCAATGGCTGCTCTGATGTGCCACAATTGGCAAAGACACAGACAGTAGGGGGGTGTATCAGAAGAAAGCCAGTGTTTCATGTGGAAAGCTGGCAAGGCACTCCAAGCTTCTGTCAACAACTCAGCAGTCTGATCCGATGCACTGAGTGCTGATTATGCTCTTGTTTCTGTAGGAAGTAAACAAGAAAATGAATTCCACAGCACAACACAGACTCTTTGTATCATCAAAATGGTGTGACTGGAATCATTCCAACCATGTTGAAAGTTTGGTCATTAATGTCACTACAGCCTTGATAGCAACAGAGATTTGATTACTGTGGATTCAGCAATGAGTCGTCTCAGGAAAAAAAACACTCAGCAAATAAAAGCATTGATTAGTCGTTGGGTCCATTTAGTCATAAGCATAAAGGGCAGTGTTTTTATGAAAAGACTGATGTCTACACTAGTTCCCCCACATGACAAATTCTTAAGTACATTTTTAAAAGCTTTACATTTGGCAGACAAGTTCTCCATTAAATCTCATGGAATAATGTACCTCCAAGTAAAATTCAGAGAGAGGCAGATGTTGAAATAATTAATGTTAATAGTGGCTGAGGAAAGGAAGCAATAAAATGTACAGTATAGTAGAAATTCAGAATATTTTGTGATAGTATTACTTATCTCACACTAAATGAACACAGTTAAATCATGTATTAAATCAAATCAAATATGATTCCTGTGTTATTTAATAAGCCTGCTTTCTATTTTGATGTTAACTATATTTAAATATTTAAAGGACTAGTAACACCATATAAAGAAAAAATCCCATTTGGTCTAGCATTGCAGTTATTCAAATACAGCAGTTGCAAAAATGTCTGTTTTTATCTTTACTGTTAGCAGACATGTTGTTAAAGGGTAGACATGTTGTCGATAGAAAAAACCCATTTACATATTGTCAAACAAAATAGCGATTAAGAAACTCCTGACTCACCTCTTAAATCAATAGAGCTCAACATCCTCCTGTAACTGCTTTCTTCCTCTCAATGAGTTCCCTGCAGTGTGTAGCCACGCCCCCTCCTTTTCCTGACTTCCTCTCTCCATAGCCAACAGCAAACGCAGTCGAACAGCTTTGATCAGCTCAGGGTTAGGAACAGGCTTTTTAGATAAGAGGAAGGGAATGGGATTCTAGACAAGAATCAGAAATGCTCTCTGAATAGTGAGTGATGTTAGTCGGGAGACAGGGGTTGTCAGCACTAAACAGGAAGAGCCCGTACACAGAAGGGCTTGGGGAACAGGGCTTTTTAAACAAGAGGCAAGTACTACTGGTCCCAAAATTGTTTTTACATTTTAATGTTTAGGTTGGCTTTCTATATGTATACTTGCCAAATATAAATAATGTTTTAGTTAAACTTTTCATACTCTTTAAAAAGACCCCACGCAGGTCCATTTTTTTGGTGATTTAGATAATACATATTAAGGAAGTGTGCTCAAAAGCCCAATTTGTAAAGCTAAATAGCTAAATATCATACTTCATAGACACAATTTAGAATTTTTGAAAGAATGGATTGAATATATAGTAACTATAAATGCATTTGAGTCATTTTCATTTGTTGGTGTTAATGTTCCTTAAAAAGAAATAATGAAAAGAAAAAAAAAGTTAGAAATGTAATTATTTTGTTACTAATATTTAGCATTAAGATGTTACAGAAAGATCCTCTCTGCAAATAAGTGCAAAGCACTCTGCAATGATTGTTTGTTGAGTCCACTTAGTTTTATGGATGAAAGACAGTGTTCCTTTGAAGAGACTGATCTATACACAACCAGTTCTATTGGAGGCCTCATTTTCAAGTGTACTCTTAAAGCCTCTGTGCCTCTGCAAGATTCATTCTCTCCTAAAGTTGTTATCAATAAGGCAGCTCAAAGGATTATAAGCAAAAAGCATTCTAATTTGGCAAGGCAGATGTTGGAGGACCAAATACTGCAAGGAATAGCTGAATGAGAAAGCCAATACCCAGCTCATTCCCTACTCAGGTCCTGCTTGTGAAAACTCTATAAGCATTGGAGTTTTCCCGCGATCTATTAACTCTGGTAGCAGAGAATTTACATCAGACGGGTCTAAACTAAATTGTCAGTATGTCTGATATTTTATACTTTCCCTTCGGAATCCACTAATATCAGACTAATCCTCATTTTTTTTAAAGAATGACAACTGCCTGCCATTACATTGGGCTGTAGAGGATGTCTATTATAGATTATACACCAGAGACAGGGATGAGTTTTCAGTTATCCCAATGGTCTTATAGTACATGCTCCCATGGGCATCAAGAGGGGTGGCAAGGTTTGGCAAATGGCCCCCTGGAAGACTGCCATGACCTGCAACCATCAACCCTAAATGCTGCTAACAGCATATAGTCCCTTTAAATTTAATGTTTACAAAAACCAAATCCAATAGCATACACTCTGTAACAAACATTGTTTAACCTGTATTTTCCCTAATACCTGCTACCGAAGTTGTGAAACAGTATGCTTCTGTGCAAAAACAATATATATTTTATATAATAAAGACTCCTTTTTTACCCTTCTCATGTGAAGATTTTTTTTTTTTATTCAGGTTTTTAATTGTGAATGTTTGACATACTGTATGTTCATTTGATCTTATTTGCCCTGGAGGTGTGGCCAATACAGGCTAGGCTGCAAGGATACTTCAAAAAGATAAATGACCACCATTGTGTAAAATAAAAAGTCTCCATATCTTATGTTTTTTACCTTTTTGTGTACCATATACTCAGCCCTAATTGCACCTGAACAATGTTGATACTTGTAGCATGATAAGGTGTTAGTTCTACCATTTTGGGCCTTACCATACTCAACGGAACTCAAAACATGCAACAAAACCCTATCACCAATAGTTCTGCCTCTCCTAAATTTAATCAGGGTTGCATCTGTGAATTATGTTTAGATATTTTATCTAAAGCCATTATATATAAATTTATAAAATAGTTGCAATAAATCAACTTGCCACGAGTCTCTGATAAAATTAAAAGCTGAAAGATAAACTCAGTCGCTACCTTGCAATGCCCCAAGAAATGATGGTTAACAATATTTTTTTCTTTCTTAGTATTTCTTTTCTTTATTGTTTTTTTATACATACACATTTTTACTTGTTTTCATTGGACGTTATCTATGCACAGTAGGACTCATTAGTCAAAATGGTGATCAAAGCGATATGTACAGAGGTGTCTTTGTTACTCTTCCTTGTTTTGAAATGACTGTTTTCACTCTGTTAGTTTGTTTTGTAGCTGCAAAACTATGAAGCTTAATGCTAGTATTTACCTAAAACTTTCTAAGGTTTCATGCATCTGAGGTTAAACCAGATTCCAGTGGTATGTGGTCTATGAGTAATCATCTCAGCCATTTCCTGTCCCACCAATATTTTGTATACGACACTGTTAAATATTTGTCGAGGGAAAAGAAATGTTTAGTGAAAGGGGATTAATTTAAAGACTGTGTCTGCTGAGTAAATGGAACATTATACAGCAAATAGAATTAAAGAGTTTATTTATTAACATATCAAGGCCAGTGCAGGATAAAGTAATTGTGTGTGTGAGGGTGAATTCAAAGCAGTACCTATTAATCTCCAAATGATCTTTAGTATTACTGTCATAAATTCAGCCAATAAAGACATAACGAACAGCTTATTGTCCTCTGCTTTCAAAAATTGATCTTATTGACTTATTCTACCTGATTATTTAAATAATATACAGGATAAGATGGAGCAAGTATGAACTGGGCATAAGGTTCATACAGTATATAGGCCTAGTAGCTTGTGCCACATAGTGTATTCAAGCCTGGTCTATGTGTATATTTCAATAATATATTATATTATATTCATTCTATTACTCCCTAATGAATTTTCTTCTCATTTAACAAATGGTAGCTTTCAACTCCCTTGATCCCCTTAGAGGTACAGTGACAGTTTTCAGCTTTTATGTCACTGAAAACTGCCACAAATCTCCCTGTACTTTCACCCTATGTTTACTGGTATATAATGGGCACCAAGGCACATTTTAAACCGCAGATCACATGTAATGCATTTAGAGTAATACACAGACAGCAGAAACAGTTTATATTTTACCAACTTATAAATGGGCGAAATTTATTAAGGTCATTTCAACCTTTTCGACAATTTTCTTAATTTCTTTTCTCTCCACAACCAGGCAAAAACTTATATTAGTAAAAAAAAAAAAAGTGTAAAAGGTCTTGATAAATTTCGATATTGGTGAAAAATGGGTGAAAAGCAAAAACAAAAAAGCACAAACAATCTTAGTAAATTTTGCCGTTACAGCGGAACAATTCACCTAGACCAGCCACTGACTTTTTGGATCCTATTTTAGGATGTTCCTCATCCACAAGTGTTTCCAGAAATTGGCCTTTTTTGCTCTTGTTGGTTGAATTACAGTTACCTGTTCAAGTGAGAGCTCCATCTCTTATTTGTGGAGTGAACTTCAAAAATCTAACTGCTTATCTGAGGTGGAGAGCTAAAGATGGAGATACTTGCTATATCCATGCTTGTAATGGAGAACCTAGGTGACATTCCTTGGTTTGGACCAGACATGGGCACTGCCAATGGAAGGACAGACATGTGCATCTCTCTGAAACTTTACTCTGTTTTCTAGGCTAAAGCATGGTATGAAAACCCAAAAAGAACAAAACAATGAGCATGTTTACATACTGGTAGAGTGAAAGTACATTAATCTCACATGCAAACTGCAATTAGTAATACAACAACTGAATTTAACACACACCTCGCAGACTCCAATCAGATGTGAGAAAATGGACACTGCAGATTGAAATGTAAACAGAATTTTAATTAGGAAATATATCATTGTATTACCAACATAAAGTATCTTTCCAATTATTTTTTCTGTTTCATGATATTTCTTGTCCATTAAAATTTTTCTGTTTAACATATACCTATTTTGTTATTTGAAGCTGGCGTTAGATTTTTAAGTGCTTTTATAAGTCCTGTTCAACCCAGTGTACACAAATATTTATATAAATGCAAAATAATATGTATGTTATGGTTTTTTGCACATACTATTAAATCCATAAAGTGGCAGATGGAGGGGTGAAAGTTAATGAATCTCGACACATACAATTCACAATAGGTAATACACACAATTATAATAATGAAGGTAGTTCTAGTTAGATAGCTGGTCATGCAGCACTGCATACAGCAAGAATCTTAATGAAAGACCCTATTAATTGAAAGCTGGTACAGCAAGCACTTTATATCAGCTAGATGTAAATATCCACAACCACAAAATGACTTGCTACTAATTTTTATGCTTTTTAGTTTACTGATAGTATCTCTATGTTATAAGCTACTGTAGAAATGTATTTTTCAAGCATAAATTATATAAATTGCGCCTTAGATGTGTGTTTTGTTTCTGCATTAGAGTTAAGTAGAGGAGTTAATTGTAGAATTTTAAGAATTCCCTTCAAAAAGAATTAAATGTTGCAGAGAGATTACCTGATTATATTGATTTATATACTTCTTAGGTATATAGCCAAGTGCATGAATAAACAAGCACAGCAAACAGGTGCTTATTATCACTGTCATAAATGAGTTGACTGAACCAAAATGATTAACAGTAACAGCTGTAGAGGGAATCAAGGCGGACAAAGAAAGGGCAAACTAAAAGGCTAAGGTCATTAAGAACAATTTTTAGTTAAAAGAAGAACAAGGATTTCTGGAACAGGTGGTATGGCCTCCATAGAACCTTGATCTCAACATCATCAAGGTCGTCTGGGATTTCCTTCAGGGACAGAAGCAAGAGAGACAGCTGAAATCTGCAGAAGTCTATGTCATGTTCCTCAAGATGTATGCGACAATCTACTCCTTGTCTTACTTATAAAACCATTCAAATGTAATCCTAAAAAATTAAGTATTCTCAGGGCTAGCCTTAGGGTGTGAGGTACTCTGTGCACTTCTAATCCCCCTTACCTATATGCCAAGTTCATGGTCCCAATTTACATCACATTACTGTAGCCACAGAAATTCCCTTTACTTTTTAGCACTTTTTTTGGAGTAATACCTGTGGCTTTTATATCTGTTCCTTGCATGAGTACAGTTGATCATGGTAGTGCAATATTTATCATGGCAGCTCATAGTGCATGCCATATAACACCACACATCAATTATCTAAAAGAAGAGATTATAGAGGTCTAATAACCCATTGCAACCAATCAGAGATTGGTTTTCATTAGTCTATCTCCCCTATACCAATGAATGCTAACTGTTGATTAATTGTATGGGTTCCTAGGCAACAGTAAACAACTGCCCCTTGTTAATAAATTCCTGTGATAATGTAAGGGTATAAAAGAAAACAAAAACTTCAATAAGAAGGACTACATAGAAATACAGTGTATTTAATGACATGGAATGTGAAACACATCTAGAGAAGGTTTCTAGTCTAGTTGTCCTATGGCAACAGATCATTTTGAATACTAAACCAGTTCCATATTCATTTATAAAGAATTAATTAGTCATGTACAATCACAGGAGAACAGAACATGAGCTACCCTCTTTCTCAAGTTATAAGATAGATCACTCCTGCTAGTAGATTACTGTTTTCTTTGAGTGCTTGCCATTGCTGTAATATAAACATATAGAATGAGTGTTTTGAGGAATAGATGTTCTTTACTAAATAAAAAAGAAAAAAACAAAAATAAAGAGACATGTTTAATTTCAGTATTTAACTGAATTAGATATGTCCATTAGCATTGTCTTCTTATGCCCCAATTCAATAAAACATTTACTCAGCATTAAAGGGAAACTATTATCCCTGAATTAATTTGCATATAAATATCTGTTTAGGCTGTGTTATCCTTGTTGGTAACTTAAATTGTAGAAAACATCTTTACTAGGACATTACTACAACACTCCATTTCACAGTTTATTACCAGATGTTAAACTATGCACAGCTTGATCTACACATGGAATGTCCCTAAAAATGATATATACTAGAAATATACAATTCATAGTAGTCCTTCTATGTGCCTTTTTTTCTAATTCATTAACTTGGAATAACCATCACTTATATTATGATGAATTCTGTCTCTAATTGCCTATAACAATTGATGCATTAATAATGAATTACAATAAGGCAATTTATTGTTACTGATAAATGAGGACTGCTCAATCTTTCTGCTGAATCTTTCAATATGTTAGGGAGTGAAAAGACCTTGTAATGTATTTATGTCTGGTTAGCTTCAACAAATAGGAAGACATCATATTATCTCTCTACATTCTAAGGATAACCACTCCCACACACTGCCAAAACATCACATAGCAATTATTTTCACATTCAGTGAATTTTGCAATATATCTGTGCCCCTGTTACATAATAGAACCATGGACTATGTTTGTTTAGATATTACATATTTAGCATGGAACTATCTGTGGTTACCCAAGGTCAAGACTGTACATTAGAGCCAGGGAATGCTAAGGGATTCTTGGAAATGTTGTCAAGTGGTGTTAACCTAAGATCCAAGCCATAAAATGAGAGATGGAGGATTAGCATTACCTTACTAAGGAGGCAAAATAGATTGTAAACATGGAGGTAAACAGAAGGAAATTCAGATTTGCCCAAATAAAATACTGCAAAATAAAATGCATAAGTTATATATTGTAAGATCAAATATTTTAGCAAAAACAGACAAAATATTTCTCTTACTCTTACATCTAATCAGAATTTTATTAAAACAAATACATTTCTGTGGATTTCAGACACTGCTTTTTCTCCTTTATTTCTAGAACAGGTTGTGTACAATGCAGAGCCAACTAGTGACACCTTTACGGCCCCTGTACAAGAGCATTATTTGGGCCTCACTGCTTCTGAATATACGTTGCAACAGCAAGATGAGCCCCAGGAAATCCTTTGGTTTAAAGGCAATAGTTCGTTCACTAGTAAATGCTACAAGTATGGATTAGGTCAGGGCCAAAGGCACAACAGGAGGGTGTTTTGCGGTGTATTGCTGACTTGCTGCAACAATCCTTACCACTGACCCACATCGACAGTGATATCAGTTCCCAGCCCAGCTCAGTTGGGTAGCTTACAGAGTGGGGATAAAAATGCTTGAATTGCTTGAACTGGCTCAAACTAAAATGTAAAGAACACAGTAAATATTTTTACAGTTTTTGCCACAGTTTCAGAGTTGTACAACAGAATATGTTGGTCAAAGCCAGTTTGGGAGTTGCAAACAGCATTGGCATGTAAGGAATATTAGTGTAGGAAAAATGGTCCAAACTTGCAATAAAATTAGAATTTAAGGGCCAAAATAATGTTGCCCTCAATAATTATGCACTATCATGTTAATAAATGGTCAATATGACTTGATTTTAAGGCACTACCCATAAACACATGTGATACCATATGGAGCACTCACAAAACGAACCATACATTTTATTAACATTTCCAAATAGTTATACTTATTTTTAATGCAAATAGCCTATGTAAAATGAAAGAGAACACTGGATGGAATTGGAATTTCTAGTACAGTGCTTTACTTTGTTTTTATGAATTAGCTAAATGCGCCTATCTGCTTTTGTCAGTATGAGATTGATATGTTCCACTCAAAATTACAAATAAATGCATTTTGAAAGAGGCTTTTGTATAAAGGTTTTGAATTGGCTTTTTGAATGTCCTCAATTCTCATTTGTACTTTTGTCTGAACCCTGGCTGATGCAGTCATTTATAGTCAATGACATCAATCTGTCATCTTATGCTATCAAACATTTAGTTTACAAACTTGCCATAAAGTAATCTATTGATAGACGTTAAAAATTCTGTTTAATAATGAGGATAAGATGATTGAAACGTGTTAGACAAACCCCTGAAACATTGTAATATTTTCCTAACTGTGACAAATATAAACACTGTTGATGAAGAGAAATCACGCTAAAAATGTTCTATTTGACTTTGGCAAATATTCCACAGCAAGCTATGATGGTACTAATAATAATGTTTGTGTAGCTGAGCTTAAACATATTTAATGGCAGATATTTATAAGAGGGAGAAATGGTTGAAAACTGGTAAAAAAAAAAAAAAATGTTTCTGTACGTTACTGCTTTTCAACCACTAATTATAAAGTATTGCGATTGCTGCTAAAATTTTCAGTGACTTTCTATATTTTTCCCCCAATATATACTCCAATGGCAGTATTTTTCAAGGCTGCAGCGACTTTATAATTTCTACTAGCAATTTTTTAATTTTAACTTTGTAATAAGAGAAATCATTCTGATTTGGATGAAAGGATGTTTGCTACTCCTTGAAGTGAAAGTCTGAAAATCCCATAGAAAATTAATATACATTGAAAAAGCGTCAAATTAGCCGTAACAGGAGATGATAAATAGTGACAAATGTACAGAAGAACATTTTTTTCTGATTTTTTTTTTTTTTATTACCACTGACTGATTTGTTGTAGAATGTACATTGTTTTAGAAATTAATGACTTTTTTTTATTATATAAAATAAAAATAACACACTTTTACTTTTATCCCCATAGCTCAGCTCTTTAGGGCCTCACTGAGTAAAGTGTGAATTCACCCATCGAAAATGCTGTCACATCCACAGTGTGGTGTAGTCAGGCAGATAGATGTAGGATGAAAAGTTTGCTCAATAAGAGAACATAGAGAAGTGAAGAATTGGCGCTAATTCATAGCTCTACACAACTATTTGGACTTTAGTCAATGAGGCCCTTAGTGATTTACACTCTATACACTGAGGATTTTCCCCTATATCCCATTCACATTTAGGGGGGAATTCACCATAGTGCTAAGTGAGGTCCGGATCCTTCTCCTCACTTCGCACAGACTGTTATGCGCTCACTGATGTCC
>WMED01001474.1:0-11869 GCA_019650415.1 Pipa parva
TTTTTTTTTCTTTTTTTACTTCCTGTTCCCAAACATGACACACAAACTAGGTGGACAAGTAGCACATTTTGAAATTACATTAGGGCCACTTTGTATATAACACAGTCTTATATATCAAATAAAAAGTTATCTTTGAAGTTAAATTCATGAAGTGCTTTCTGTCTCTTTCTATCTTTACTGATAGCAGCCATGTTGTTAAAGGAGAACTAAAGGTATAACAAAAAGATATATTAAAAAAACGTACCTTATATTGAGATGAATCGTTACAGTCACAGCATGAACTGTGCTGTAATTAACTGGTACTGACGCTGACATCACAGCGTAGGCTGACACAGGAGCCAGTGCAAAGCTCCTCCCACTTGGTTCACCGGTGGTGAAAAATGGTTTAAACATCCTCATGTTCACTGCAAGGGGCCAATGAGAACGCTCCCCACAATGAATGTGATGATGTGTGAGGTCGGTACAACCAAGTGGGAGGAGCTTTGCGCTGGCTTCTGTAGCATCCTCTGCTGTGAAGTCAGCATTGGTGCTGGGAAATTACAGCACAGTTCATGCTGTGACTGTAATGATTTATCTCAATATAAGGTAAGTTTTTTTAAATACATCTTTATTTTATACGTTTAGGTCTCTTTTTAAACAGACCTTACCCAGTGTTTTCTATGGCGTTTTAAATAATGCATATACAGTAAGTTTGCCCATACTGTATATGTCCTACAGTCTATATAAGCTACTTTTTAAATTTTAATATTTATTTTAGAACAAGTGTTTTTTTTCTAGTCTATAGTCATTAGATTTTTGTAAATATTTTTCTCTGCTATTTCTGAATTTCCAGACATCAACAAGGGTTGGTTGTCTGAGCTACTGCTATACAAGGACACTTCACCTCCAGTCCTTCAGTCATTGAACCCATGCATGTAGTAATCTCTTGTATATCTGCTTATCAAAATAAGAGACATGTCTCGCAACAGGCAAAGCTTTTGATTTGTACAAAGCAGCTTGCAAAATTTGTAACATTCTTTAAACTTTTTCTCTCAGGGGTGAATCTTTTCCAAGGAGTAAGAAATATCAGAATATTAATAAATCCGAAGGTAACAGCTGAAAACTAAACCAAAATAACAAAAAAACTATTTTTTGTTTTAGGCTAAATATTGAAAATGACATACTTTTTTTTGGTCTTTAATTGCCCTTTAACAACAGGGAAGTCATAACACACGCTTTCCTGGGCAGCTCAGAGATATGAAGGTCCTAGCAGGGAAGGGACACGTGCAGTTTATATTAATAATTTCAGTTCTGATTTGATCACATTACCCAAGGCTTGGCTAGATCCAAAATAAAAAGTGAGGGACAACGGATAAAAATTTAAATAAGGAATAACCAGTAATTCTGCCCGTGGCTGAGGCATAGGTGTAATATGTGCGCTGGTCTCTGAAACAGCTCCATATGGGGAATAATGAAAATTAAAAAAATTAAAAAATCATTCTATGGACTAATTAGGGTTTTATCCATCTTAAACACGAAACCCAGTTCCAAACCCCAGAAATGGAAATATCTTGCTGATCTTTGTTCTAAAAGGCAAACTAGTCGCACATTAAAATTTGAACAAAGCAGGAGGAACAGGACCCCTGTAGAGGTATAGAGAAGCGAGCTGTGTGAGCTCTTGCAGGCTCGAAGAGAAATTACAGGCGAGCGCAGCTGAGGAATACTTTATAGAAATTACTAGAAGGAAAATTAAAAAAAAATAAATAAAGTACTCAGTATGCCAGTCATATCGGGTAGAAAAGAATAAGGCGGAGAGAGAGAGGGTATTGACTGTACTACAGGTAAAAGACATAGATTACGTTTCCAGCCAATATACTATGATGTACAATACCTAATACATAAAGGTGACCTAAAAGTATAAAATAATTAAAAAAAAAGACATATTAAAAAAAACGTACCTTATATCGAGATGAATCGTTACAGTCACTGCATGCTATATACTATGCTGTAATTTCCCAGCACTGATGCTGACTTCACAGTGCAAGCTGATGCAGGAGCCAGCTTGAAGCTCCTCCCACATGGTTGAATTGGGCTCACATATTGTCACGCTCATTGCGGGGGGGAGCGTTCTCATTGACCCCCGAAATGAACGTGATGATGCTGAAACCATTTTTCACCTCCGATTCCACCAAGTGGGAGGAGCTTCACACTGGCTCCTGTCTCAGCCTGCGCATGTGAAATCAGCATTGGTGCAGGGATATTACTGTAACGCTTCAACTCAATATAAGGTAAGTTTTTTAATATGTCTTTTTTATTTATACCTTTAGTTCTCCTATAATCATGTGTGATTTGCAGGTCCAAGTCCCCATCTCCAAGTACTGAGTCCCAGTCCTCCCCCAGGATTGGTAACCAATACCAGGCTTACCATCTGTGGGCGGCTTATAGTGATGCCACTGTCATGGGGTAGCAGTTCTGTCCCATTGTCTTCCCTGCTAGGTTGGGAGCTATGTTAATGTGCGCTTATATGTAGTCATTTATCTTTGTAAATTGGAAAACTGTATGGCCATCACTTGAGGGAGTGCCGAATCACTTCCTTAATCTCACTTTTAAACTCTGTAAAGTATGGTAAATAGGGTAATTTAACAAGACTAAGGGGGGAATTAACTATGTTCCGAAGTGAGGCGCGTAGTATTCGCCTCACTTCAGAACATAGTGACTTCCCCCCTATGTCTAGAATGGCAGCCATAAAATGAGAAGGGATGTGGTGGATTTAGTAGGAAGAAGTTGTAGAAGGCAGTAAATATATATACTGCCACCAACTCACAGGACCTTATTGACTAATGTCCGAACAGTCACATATAGCTGTGAATTCACATCTATACATGACTTCACCATTCTCGCTTATTGACTAAACTCTGGGAAGTGGCAAATACGTGACCAATTCCAGTGGCTACAATAGTCGCAAACTTACAGAGCACTTCGTATTACTCTGCATGCCCATGCACAGGTACTTGTACTGTTGACTAAGAAGAGGAATGGTGCAACTAGATGAACTGCTCCGAATTCACCTGTTTGACTTCACCACATCAGACTGGCGAATTGGGGGGGCTGATGTCAGAGCTCCAGTGTTGGGTAAGGTACCTATTTCTTCAAAAGTGACAATGGCGACTGCGACTAACTGACAACATGACCTAAGGACAGGTGACATAGAAATAAAATGGAATATTCACACAATAGTGGGATATAGAGAGACTGACATCACTGCTCTTCACTTGTTGAATGCGCCTCACTCACTTCTCATCCTACTTCTATCCGACTGACTATGTCACACTACGCATGCAACAGCGATAGCAGCTGTCCGTCTGTTCGACAAGTCTATCCACAGCTTAGTCAATAAGGAGAAGTGAATTTGTGACTATTTTGGCAATGTGACTCAAATTGTAGCAAAGTAAATAAGGCCCACAAAGTAGCTAGAGGATTATAGACTTATGCACACAGGTGTATGCAATGCTACTGCACAAACAGATCTGGATGCAACTGCATGTGATTCTTATACAAGATGAGGACTAAATGCAACCTTATAGTAACTCAGTATGAACAGATGCACATTATTGGGGAATGCTGTATGTTCCTAGTGTAATTGATCATGGCAGCTGCAAATTCTTCCAACATACAGTGGAAACACAGTATGCATGCATGCACCATGAGAAAATGCTCATAAGAAGCCTTGCATCCCTTCCAGTTGCGTCTAGTGGTCGCAATGTGATGAATCGGGGATTTTTTACTGTAAGAGCAGTGAGGTTATGGAACTCTCTGCCTGAAGAAGTTGTGATGGTTAATTCCATTAAAGAGTTCAAAACTGGTTTGGATGCTTTCCTTCAGTGTAAGAATATTACAAGTTATGGGTAATAGATAACTGAAGGTGGGAATTTGATCCAGGGAATTATTCTGATTGCCATATTTGGAGTCGGGAAGGAATTTTTTCCCTAATATGAGGATAATTGACTCTTGCCTCAAGGGTTTTTTGCCTTCCTCTGGATCAACATTGCAGCATTGCAGGAAAATAGGCTGAACTGGATGGACTTGTGTCTTTTTTCAGCCTTATAAACTATGTTACTATGTTAATCAGAAACAAGGAAAATCTCTTTTAATCAAAGCTAGATTAATTAATGCAATATATCGCATTATTCTAAACACAGGAAAACATATCAAAAGGCACAAATGAGTATCTCAAAGCAACCAATTAAATGTTGCCTTTCAATATTCTGCCTCCCTTATACCAGTGAATACTAACTGGCGATTGGTTGCTATGGATTACAAAACTGTCACAGTACCTTTAAAAGTTCCATTTACAAATGCCGCAGATGTAAAAAAGATGATAACTCTACCCAATCAGTTATCCGAAATTACAATGAGTCGATTACATTAACAACTTACAAGAATTTTTTAAATCGACAAATCAGACCCACCATTTGTCCATATTGTAGGAGCTGGTGATGAATGTCATTTGTCTCTAGAGTGTGGACACCTGAAAGACACAAAATAAAAAGTATATTACAGAGAGATGCTGAAGTCAGGCACGTCCAATCTGTGACTTGCTGATGTTGTACTAATAAAAACTCCTTACATCTGCCACCTGCTTGACGTTGGTGGATGATGGGAGCTATGGTATACTCTATAATCATTAGAGCATATCCTGAGGGAGGCAGGGGATGGATAACTGACCAGGCACAGTAATGTCCAAAAATATTTATTTTTATTAAACCTGGAAGCAGAGTTAACAGTGCATGAATGGATCCAATTAGGGATGCTTTAATGTGGAGCAGGTGATTGTTACAGCTAGGTACAATGTGCCCTATTACTTAAAGTGCACCTGTCACCTCAAAACTATAATTAATTTAGGTTGTACTAATGAAATAAATATTTTGTAAATATATATGTATTTTTAAAAATGTATCTTTAAAAAGCATTTCTCTCTGTCATCTTCCCTGTCAACCTGACTTTACTTTCCTGAGTTGGGTGGGCAGGGCTAAATGATGATTGACATTATAGCTCCTCCAATCAGATCCCTTAAATCACAATATAGCAGGGATCTGACTGGAGGAACCATAATGTCAATCATCATTTAGCCCCACCCACCTGACACTTAGGAAAGAATAGTCAGGCTGACAGAGAAAATGACAGACAGAAACTCTGTATAAAGTTACATTTAAAAAAAAAATACATGTATATTTACAAAAACGCCATATCATAACAGCATATTAAAATAATAGCAGGTAAGGCTTCTCGGGGGGGATACAGTAAAATTATCTGCATGTGGACGAGTGGCCTTTGACAAGAAACAGACTATGGTCATGAAATCTGATATTTCAAAGAGAAATAAACTACTTATAATCCCCATAGGAAACACACTGAGCATTGTGTGAAATCTTTATTTGAACACACAGTGCATATTGTATATTGCTGTACGTCAGGCACCAGAAGCAATAATCCCTCAATACAAGTCAGTGCAATATAGAAGGGCATATTGTTACACTTACAAATACTAGTCTGAAAGTTTGTATGCCTCGACAAAAACTAAATTAGGCTTAATTTAGCTTTATTACAGCAAGTAGATTAACATAAGTGTGTTGAGGGTATGCAGTTGTGAATTAAAATAAACCCATTCTGGGTGGTAACTCTGGACCCTAGATTCTGGGTGGCTCTTTTAACATTTAAATCTTAAGTATGCAATACTGTTAATACCTCACTGATGACATCATAGTATGTGGACCACACAAGCTCACAGACTGGAGAGGACCACTCTAATTGGCTTGTCTTTAGTGTTTGGGAACCCATGAACAATGCAGCATGCAGAACATCTTGATTATTAACCCACCAGTGCTAAAATGTACGCCGTTCACATACAGATATTTTACTATGAATTTTATACACAGAGCCTTTAAATCAAGGATCGGCAACGTTTTGGGCTGAGAGAGCCATATATGTGCCTCTCTCTCAGCTTTTTTGAATCTGGAGCCGCTGACGTCACTTAGGTGAGCTTGCATGCGAGCACCGCTTGTTACAGTCAAAGAGCCAGATGCAGCCATCAAAAGGTCCACATCTGGCTCAAGAGCCATAGGTTGCCGACCCCTGTAATGATTTTACGATTTATCTGTTTGATAAAATAATTTCATTTTTCTGAAAAGATCTTTTTGTGTAGGGTAAGTCCTAATGGGGGTGGATATCTCTGAGTATCTAATGATATCGTGCATCCTTCTTCAAACAGAAGACACAGTGCCAGTGGGACAGCACCATTTCCTGATGTGCATTCCCACTGATTTCTGATTGGCTTAGACATTGGTGAATTCATTAGTGATGACACTGGTGCCCACTCCTAATTTGACATGATTGGATGGGCACTGCTGCGAAGGAGGACTGGGACTCAGGACTTGGGGACAGAGACCAGAGGACCCCAAAAATGGAACTGCCCTGCGGAATCCAGTAGACTCAGGGTGGGGAGTGTAAAAGTATAACCAAGGCTCATGGGAAAGTGAAAGGAGAAATTCAGATCACTCATTTATGCCCTTGTAGTTGACTGTGCATCTAAAATCTGTGACTGACACTGATACAGTCTGAAATCCAGAGCCATGTATCCTATCGGCAGACACGACAGGTTGAACATAAATCATAACGATTGATATGAACGGAGTCTGCCGCAGAGAATATATGCTTGGGATGAAAGGTAAAATTCCTTTAGGCATCTCTGCTAGCAGAATCAATCTCTGGCCGTGGAAGTTCTAAGAAATAAATAAGTCAGATCAGCTTAGTTTTTAATCAGGGTGATGAATGCTTTATCACCATGCAACATCTGTAAAAGAAGAAAAAAAAAATTGTGGATCATTACAGAGGCCACGAGGGAATGGAAAGTTCCCAGGCTTTAAATAAATGGTAATTTCATTATGTTGGAAGCCAGGCTCAATTATTAAATGGACAGTGAAGGCCGAATACTGCCTTGTAACCAATAAAGGGAATGATTTACAGTGTGAAAAAAAAAAACCTCAAGGATCCCGCAATAGGGCAAGGTCAAAGGATAATTTAATAAGTGCGAGGCACAGGTGGAAGAGAGTGTTGTAAAGCGGAATTGTAGTGTTGTTAAGCCAGCTGTGTCTATTAAACACACAGATAATATATTGGCTTTTAATCAATTTAAAGGAAATGCACAGAGCTGAGATTACCCTAGAGACTGGGAGGTCTAAGGTTGAATATACCCTAATTATCAGTTTAAATCATCTCTCTGTTCATTCCCCTTACTGCATATTTACATTGCACTGATATCAGTGGGACATAAATTGACTTTAGCAAAAATATTCTTCCTAAACAACCCCCATGTGGTCATATAACCATGCTGTAATATAGTCGAGAAGGTTTATAGAGAATTCCCCAAGTAAGGCAAATAGCATTTTGAGTACGACAAATGTACTTCCATGTCAAAGAGCAGCTCAGCACAGTTTAAAGGTCAGTAGTATCAACCAGTCTTGCCGAGAAAAGTTGATTTGGCCACTTAGGCTTTATTTCAATGATGTCTATGGATGAACATTCATTTTGAATTTGAGAAAAAAGGTTCCAGCAACAAAATAAACCTATATTGTTTCCCATCCAAGCCAATTGTCTATACTGCATGAATTATTTCACAATTACATGACAGCAATTCAGCCCCAGTATCTTGGGTACTAGCACAGAGCATATGTGGAAACCAGCACTGAGCATATGTCTCATTGATAATCAGTTTAATGCACCATGTGACATTCCCCAGCCAGTCAAACATGTGGGATGATGTGTCAGGGTTCATTAGCATATTAATGAGGATCCAATATGGAAGCCACGAGATGCTAGCACCAGCAGTTATATATAAGATAGCACTACAGCCCAAAGTTACTGATTTGTTGCTTCATGATATAATAATAACCTTATACTTTTAGCATTTCAGTTACTATTAGGGTACATTAGTTTTGGTGAAATTAGGAAGGGGGGATTGGTATTTTGTAACGTTATAAGTCACAACATTTAAAAAAAAATTAACAATATAGTTCTCCTTTAAAGTCCCTGTGCTCCTTATTCCCTACACAGAGGATATTCTTAGTGAAGAAGCAAACAGCACTATTCAACGCATTATCAGGCATAGTCAGTCAAACAGCAGTGGACGCACAGTGAGTGTGAACTTTATCAAACAAAATTTACCCATGATTCCTATGGATCTGTTTAAAGGAGAATATGTCACTCTAACGGTATTTTGCTTATCCTAAAAGGTGTTTAAAACTGCAACCATTTTAGGGTGCTGAATTGGATGTATAGAGTCTACATAACAGAGTTTTATGAATAAGCGGAGTTTTGGGAAGTGGCAAATGGATGAAAACTTGAATATATACTCAACTATATACACTTTAATGCCCCCCATAGTGTTAGGTATGCTGGTGCAGCAGTGTTAAAGAGCAGCCAACCCCCCCAGACATGCAGGTATTGTAGTTCTAGTCGCAGGTATCAAATGTAGTAAACATGAACATTAGGCCAACTTGCACTAAACTAATTAAAGCCAATTCCTGATTGTCTGTTATGGCGTACCTTACTGGTGCAGTTTTGCAACAGAAGTAAATACATTTAGTTCTGGCGTTTGAATTACTTGTATAATAAATGTTATTTTGTTTATTAAACAGAACATACAATTAGACTTGAAATATTATTTCAATGACATGACTCAAGTTTGTAGGATCCTTTTTATTCCACTACCACATTATATTAATAAATACACTTTCCTGAACTACCACTACTGCTATGCAACCACAGATAAACAATATACAAATGTGTAAACAAAGACAATATGATGCATAAAAGTGACTTCCTGTAAAAAACTTCCTGTTTGCACACTGGCCAGTAATTCCACCTTCTGAACAGAATAAACAGTTTATTCATAGTCCTGGGCAATAAATGTGTATGAATCTTGGGGTTAAGCCCATGAATTTAAGAATTGTAGCCTAATAGGTTATATAAAAAGTAATGACCCCATAGCACTCATTTGGTGATAGGAATCATCAAGCAGTGGAATTTACAATTTGGTATAATAGTGACATTGCCTTTCATAATAGTCATCATACATGATTATTCCCAGTATGTTGTCATTAATGTAGACAAAGGTAGCTATGGTGGCATTGTATCCTTTAAACAGATCCACATGAAGATATAATCACTTTGTTCCAATATGCCTATTCATGACACAGACAGCACAATAAGCTCCGGCCCCCTATATGCCTCAGAAAGCGCAACTTGAACATTTGCTCCATCAACATGGCAAGTTCATGACATACAACTATATGCACAACTGATTCTGTTACACTATAGGTGAATTGTTGCAAAGTGTGGCAAATTCACATTCATTCATTGTTATTACCATTAAATATTTACAATTACTTGTTATAAACAAGCAGAACAATGACCTTGCATGGCTCTTCCCATGTAGGGATTAATATTTAATTCTTAGGCCTAAGGCAGGAAAAAAATATTTCATTTTTTTTCACATTAAAGTGCACCTGGTTCCTCAAAACTAATACTGATTTAGGTTGTACTAATGAAATAAACATTTTTGTAAATATATATGTATTTTTAAGAAATGTACTTTTATACAGCGTTTCTCTCTGTCATCTTCCCTGTCAGCCTGACTTTTCTTTCCTGAGATGGGTGGGGGGTGGGGCTAAATAATGATCGACATTATACCTCCTCTGATCAGATCCCTTAAATCATGATCTAGCAGGGATCTGATTGGAGGAGCTATAATGTCAATCATTAAGCCACACCCACCCAACTCAGGAAAGAAAAGTCAGGCTGACAGGGAAGATGACAGAGAAACGCTGTATAAAGGTACTTTTTTTAATACATTTATATTTACAAAAATATTTATTTCATTAGTACAACCTAAATTCGTATTAGAGTTGAGATGACAGCTGCACTTTAAAGGACCGGTCACAACAAATAAATTAAAATTTAAAAATGGATTGGTATGAACGTTATTCAAATACAGCACTTGTAAAAATGTTATCCTTGAAGTTAAATTCATGAATTGTATTATTTTCTGTCTGTTCTTATCTTTACTGATACTGGCCATGTTGTTAAACAGTCCTCACCCAGTCCCGTTGTTTACTATGGTGCTTTACATAAACCGAAGTGTGCCCTAACGCTAGATTGTTTTTAAAGCTTAATATCTTTATTGAAAAGACACAATTTAAACGTTTATGGAAGCACAGATTAAATTTATTTTGACTGTAAATCCATTTGAGACATTTTTATATTTGGTGCACTTTATGCTATGCCTGTATACAGTAAACATTGGCATGTTAAAATAGTAGCGGATGAGTGGATGAGTGGCCCTTTGGCAAGAAACATATGGTCATGAAATCTGATATTTCAATGAGAAATAAACTACTAATAAACCCACTGTACTGTCTGAAAAGACTACCTTTTTTAATGTGGATTTATTTCTCCTTTTATATTTGCTGAACACTAGAGGAACAAAACAAGGAAAACCAACCCTTGTTTATCCCAACACATAACTGACAACAAGGAACGGATCACACTAGAGCAGTGGTGGTGAACCATTTCAGCACCAAGTGCAGATGAGTATGGTTACTCCTCAGCACCTGCCCCTGAAGTGCATTGAGGCAGAGGTCTGGACATTGCATTCCTACCTAGATCTTCCTTACAAGCGAGCGCTCCTTCAATGTAGGCGGCGGATCCGACCTGAAAACTTTCAGGCCTATACTGGAGTGCTTGCTCGCTGAGGGGTTCCAGGATAGCTGTCAGAGCAGCGGTGGCGACGGCACACATGCCTTCTCTGACAATCATGCCATAGGTCAGTGATGGCTAACCTATGACACGCGTGTCAGAGGTGGCACACTTAGATGTTTTTGCTGACACACATCATGGCGCCATTCGTGTTGCACTCTCATGTGGTCCCATAGCAAATCTGCAATTGCGACACTTTCCCACAGCAAAATCCGTGACTGTAACAATTTCCAATAGCATAACCGCGACACTTTTCCCAGTAATAAAGTCATGACGGCAACAGAATTTTGATACACGGAGCTCAAAAGGTTAGCCATCACTGCCATAGGTTCACCAACGCTACACTAGTGTATAGATGAGCATTGTTCAAAAAAAAAAAAAAAGTGCGGTGCAAAAACCGCCGAAAATATGAGTTGCAAAAAATCATTGAAAGTAACGACCGATACACATACCCTGTCACACTTGCGTTTCATAGAGAGGCACATGCCCCGGAATGGTTCATGTTGCGTTTTGCTAGCGTATAGATGAGAACAACTGAACAATAGCGATCACACAGGGAAGAAAAGAGATGTAAGTGCCAATTGCGAATATATTAAATGTGTCCAAAAATGCACCAGTGTATTTTCGCAATGTACTTTTAAAAGAAAAGTGTGTGCGTAGCCTTAACGTCTTTCTGGCTGATAAACAGATAAGAAGAATAAGTAGTTCTGGGAGGTTTAATTTTATGGCTTATGCAGCAAAAATAAAATACTTAAAACAAGTTAAATCAAAGCCGAGGATCACTTTGCTGTTTTTGGTATGTTGCACCGCTGCATTCAGTTAAAGACCAAGAATATGGTGTAATGAACTTCTGTGTTATTCAAAAATCTTGTAACTTGATAACTTCAAGAGCCACATGCTAAAATTTACACAACATAAGGAAAGCACCAGTGGGAAGATATCAGAACACAGACAGCTCCATTAACCCATGCAAACATTGCTACATACTTACAATATGCTACTGTCATTGTGGTCTGAAGTGGTCAAGTCCACTTAGAAACTGGTTGACGGGAAACAGAGACTTCAAGATCAAGGGGGG